>SMDT01003184.1:0-265261 GCA_005392925.1 Aquilaria sinensis | reverse complement strand
GCATTTCAAGTTATAGACCCAAACAAAGTGCAGCAATAAGACTACCAAAGTTCAATCACAAAATGAAACACAAACACACAAGTCTTATGGACTTCGAATAAATGACACAAGACTCAAGGGCATCAGGGTACCCCCAAGATATATTAGACAAGGATCATCTACTCAAAGCCATTGATGCATAGAAACATCACAATTTAGCATTGTCATATAATTTAGAATCAATTACATGGGAACTAGAGGTGCCTTGCAAGGTTAAGGATCGAAGGTTCTCATTTCTTCCCACTCTTCTTGAGCCCAGCACCACCAAGTGACCCTTTTTGCGCCTTAGCTCTCAACTCCTTAAGAGCCTGATCACAATAACCAAAAAACCAATAAGGTGATCCAGAAAGAACACACCCATAGATCCAAAAGCAAGCAAACATACGAACAAGGCCCCAGAACTTAACAGAAATCACTATCTCACCTTCTCTTCTTCCTTCTTTTTCTGCAGATTAGCCTTGTCTACCTGCCCATGATGACAAAACAATTACAGTAAAGGGAATTGAAAACGCAGCAATTACAGAGTTTACAAAAGTACAAATTTCTTCTAATTAGGTTCAACATTAGACAGAAAACCATGAATATGCAAAATACAACAGTCAAATATTGCATCAAGATCTCATCAAAGCAAGAAAACATCTTCAACCGAACCAGTACATACCAAAGATGAACATTACAGGAACAGATCATGTCAGGACGTAAACCAATCGAACCACCAACACAAACCGACAATTAATAGAAGAAAATACCTCGTCGTATTCCTTCTTATCAGACTTTGGCTGCTTCAAGGGCTTCGCCTTGCCACCTACGAATCAGTACAGCGAATTAGTGTTCAATGTTTCCCACAGATTCCCAGCCAATGCCCGAAAAAGCCAAATCGAAACAACTTTATGCTATACTTTTCTAGAACAAGAACCGAGAGACAAAAAGCGATTACCTTGCTTGGACGACATGGCTGGAGTTCTGAGAAATTAGGGTTTGGAATTGGGAGCAGAAATTCGAAGATCCGAGAGGCCCTAACCTTGACACGGAAAATTATTGGCCACAATTGATGCAGGTTTTGCTATATATATAAGGACGAAGATCGTGTCAAATTGTTCTGCCTGGAGTCGGAAGTGTGAAGAGAATATCCGGAAATAGAAAAAGAAAGTCGAGCCCAACAAGACAGCCCAAAATTCGGTGGCCCACATTGCTCCCAGAAAAGCCCAACAATGTAAAGGGCAAAAACAGTAGCCGTCCTATTTCATTTGTCTCAAATTGGTTAGAACAATTGGGTTTGCCCTAGAGATTAAGAAAAAGTGATAAATTTACGTGTTATTCCCACTTTTATTATCTACATGTTGCATATAAATAAAAAATTAAATATTTAAATAATAATTTAAAGGGTAATATAATAAAACTATTTACTAAATATGAAAAATGTTGCAAATACTTGAAACGGCACAAATTATAAGATGTTGCAAACAATTTAGGTTTAATATTGTTTGTACAATCATCCATTAATTCTGATGATATGATTCCTTTAATTTCCTTTTTAATCCTCTTGCTGTGAATTTTCGTAAACGGTTCTTTGAATACAAAAGCGTCGTGGAAATATTTCAAAAAAAAAGGGTTCTGGAAAAATACATGCATACTTATATCTATGTATACATGTATGTATTTAGTATCATAAAAAGGTTAATAATCTCTAAAACATTTTATACCAAGAGATTGAAGTTGCATTTAATTATATATGATCTTCAGCAAATTATTTCATCTTTTACCTGATAATTGGGTAAATTATATGGTGAGTCCCCTATCTTATTTTTATTCACTAATTGGGTTCCTTATTGCAAATTATCTTCATAAAGTTTTTTACGCTTAAAGCATGTTCTAATTGGATCTCTTCCATCACTTAACTGTTATTTTTTTACAGAATCTTAGTAGAAAATGCCCAATTTAGTCCCAAGATTTTCTCCATCTAACTTTTGACACCTTAAAAGCTTTAGATCTAAACACATCAACCACCTTCTTCATCTTATTATGACCACCATTATCTCTTTCTCTCTCACCAATAAGGATGGTAAAGTTTAGCCCGATTTGAAGACTTTGCCTGATCTAGGGGTGAAAATGGGTCGGACCAAGCTTGAGCCCACTAGGCTCGAGCTCGGCCCACTTACTGTTCGATACTACTCGGGCTTGAGTTCGAATTACTCGAGCCCAATTTTTTTAGGCTCGAGCTTGATGCCCTGAAGCATATTTGTCTAATGACATGGTGAGTTCCGAGGGGGCTTCCGAGGAGGGAGAACGTCTGGCGGAGAGATTTCCCAGGTGGGCAAGTACCTGAAAGGCTCAGAAAAAAGTGTTAGGAGGTCCCTGGGATGTTTTTCCGGGGAGGAGCCTCCGACGCCCAAGTTAGTGTCCTGATAGTAAAGTAGGGACCCTAAAGGGATATAAGATCTGGCCTATATATGTTTTCTGCTGTGCGAGAGTGCCGATGGAGAGCCCCCTTGCCAAGTCCTGTTTTCCAGTATTTATAGAAGTACCTGGCCCGTTCGGATCCTGACACGTGTTCGGTCGGATTCTTTCTGTGCTTTTTTGGGCGTAGGGAACAGGTAGCCATTTGTAGGCTCCTGGTTTTGTGGCTGAGACGGGACATGGATGACGTCAGCATGTCAGGCCGCTGTTTTAGGCAGCGTATGGGCGATCTGTCAGAGGCTCCTTAAATGTTCATTAAATGCTCATGCCGTACTCCCGAGGTCCTTTGGGCGAGGTCGCCCTTTGGTACGGACACCCTTCTTCGGGAATCACGCTGGTGGCTAAGGATGAGGGGTGTCGGGACACGTATCCACCCTTTTGGCGTGATGGTTGACACGTGGCAGCTTGTTATTGGTGAGGATTGTGTTGTAACGACAGGCGCGCCTTTTTAGCTGTAGAAGAGCAGTTATGGCGACGTTTCGCCTTCGCAGAGCACTTATGACGCCGGTTCGCCTACCTCCCTCGGCCTATATATATGCTCATTTCATCATTTGTCTATTTTGCTTTTGCTTTTGCTCTGGTTTTCCTTCTGTTTTCTTCTGCTTTTCGCGGCGGTTCTTTCACCTGAGCTTTTTTCCGGTCACCTTTCACGACGGCGTCTTCACTCCCAGATTTCGGCAAAAGATTTGGTGGGTTTTGATTTCCAAAACTTTTTGTTTTTCAAAGTTTTCCCGAAGTTCGTTTTTGCCTTTTTCCGAACTCGTTTTTCAGCCAAAAATGCCTATTCCTGAAAGTTGGCACCCTCTTTTGTCCCACCCTTGCTGCACCACTCCTAAAAAATTAGCAAGGTGGAAGAAAATTTTTTTCCTTCCTTCGTACGCTATTACGAGGTTGCCAAGTTCTGACCATTACAGCTTCTCAAACCATAGTAACGAGATTACCGTTTTCCGAGCTCAGTTGAAAGCCGGACTTCGGTTCCCCCCTCCGAAGTTGATTTGCGACTTTTGCCAATTCCATGGCATAGCTGTGAACCAACTTCCCTCCGAACTCTTATTCCTACTTCAACGTCTTTCTTTGCATATGTGGGGTTTTCAATATAGAGCCCCACTTCATCATTTTTCATGCAATATTACAAACTGCACCCTGTCCTGAAGGGCAGGCTTTCTATTTCTTGCTTCCTTGGGGATCTAGGAGCAAGAAGTATACATTCACCTTTGTGATTAAGGACAGTTGGCGAGGGTGGCAAACGAAAGTTTCTTCTTTCTGAAGGTGGACAAGCAGTGGAAGAACATGTTCCGACCGAGTAGGCTTCGGGGAACCCTTGGGTATCAACGTAGTTGATCCAAGGACGCTCTTAACCCTAGAGCTTGAGTCATTCCGTTTGAGGAATTTGACAGCCGTATTCGGGCTGTCGTGGATTGGGATCCTGAGGTCCCTTCGCGCTCTCTATACCCCTTCCCCATCAATTGGAGGCTGATGACTGAGGAGGTCCTTCGGGAGCTAGGGGTGGTAAAGGAGCACAAGACGGACCTCGGGATGCCGGCTCCTACCAGTTTACTGGGAAGAGATTCATGGCTAGTGCAACTCCTTCGGGAGGAAGTTTCTTTCGAAACTTTTTATGAGAGTAAGCCATTCCAATTTTCTAGTCTCTTTGTTATAACTTCGTTCTGGACTTCACACTGATGTCTTCCTTCTTTTTTCAGAAATGGGCGAGGACAGTCTGCTGCTTTTCTACAAATCCCTTTTCCTTCGGTCAATCCGAAAGAGGGGTGAGCAGACGAAAAAGAAAGCCATCTCCCGAAGGCGGAAAAGGCGACCGGGGCTGGGCTTCTTCGTGTCTAGTTGAACGAAGGCGAAGAAGACTCCCATTCCCTCCGCCCGAATGAGAATTCAGCGTGAAGATCTGCTCTGTTCGAGCCGACCCAGCTCGGAGCTGCTAAGTTCAACTCCCCTTGGCCTAGTTTTGCTGAGAGATTTTGGGCCACTTCGTCGGGGGTCTTTCTACCGAAGAACTTAAGGAATACCGAAAGAGGAAAGGCAAAGGTTACTGCCGAGGTCCCTCCTCACAGTCCTACCCCGTCGAGGCTCTTCTGGACGCCGTGGTAGAGGCCCCTTCTGCCGAAGAACGGCGCAAAAGCAAAGGCAAGGGGATCTCTGTCCCGAGGAGGTCCCAGATCATGACGATGATGTGGTTCGAAGTGCCAGCAGGTTCATTTTGTGATTCTTGCCTTAATCCAGATTTCTGTTTTGAGGTTTACTTGCCTTAATCCACTTCAACGTGATTTTGTCGTAAGAACAAGGAGTTGCTCACTGCCGGGTTGGGCAGCTGAGCATGCAGAGAGGAGAGCCCTTCGGGACGCCCGCATTCCCGAAGGGAAAGTACCGAAGGAGCCTTTCTGGATTTTACGGAGGACATGAATTTGTACTTTCCGGAGACTGCCAGCAAATGGCTAAAGAGATCTCGAAGAGGGATTATCACCGATGCCTCGTTTAAGGCCATTGCGGAGAAGCTCACCCGGGCGAACGATTCTCTTCGCCGCGAAGCTAAGTCGAACATGCTGCCCAAGGTATAGCCTTCGAACGCCTATCTAGGACTTCCTTGAATTTTTTCTAAGTTTTTAGGTTTTTCTTTGTCTTAACGATTCGTCGCCTTTATCCCTTTTGCAGCTACTTGGGGTATAATGGCTATTCTCAGAGCTTCGGGTGACGAGGCAAGTACGGCGTTCGGTCCGAAGCTTCGGTCCTTAGGAAGCTCTTTAGAAAAAACTAAGGCTCAATGTGCTCGGAATTAGCTGGCGAGAATTAATGCAGCTGGCCCAAGCTGCGGAGAAGGAAGTTAGCCAACCCTTCGGGAGGAGTTCCAGAAGAGAAAAGGGGGAACTTATGTCAAGATTTTTTTGCGAAGATGTCTGACCTCAGTGCCAAGATGATATCTCTAATCTCAGCAACCTGAGGCTTTCCAAAAGGTGAAGAAGGATGCCGTTGCCAATCTTACAAAGCCATTTTCTCTTAACTCCAAACTCCAAGCTGGGCGTCGATCGGCTGAAGAAAGAGAAGTCAGAAGGCTGAAGGTCTTTTGGCGAAAGGCGTTGCTGAGAATGAGGCTCGAGGCTCCAAGCCGAGGTTGATGCTTTGAAGAAGAGCCGGAGAAGAAGATGAAGGCACTGAAGAAGGAGATCTCTGATCTGCAGAAGGACCTCGACAAGCTTGAGGTCGAGAAGGATAAGTCTGACCAGATGACCAAGGTTGGTTTTCAGGATGGATTCTGTCTTGCTCGGCACCAAGTCCTAACCAGAGGTTTCCCAGATCTGGACCTTCTCCTTTCTTGGCGGCCCTGAACATTCCCGAGGGACCTCGGTCGACCTGGTCTAAGATTGATCAATCTGAACTTGCCTTCTTCCTACCTTCCGGCGCCGAGATTGGTGGTGATGAAGACGATGCCGAAGGTGCAGGAAGCTGAATGACTGCCGGGGATGCCGAGATTCCTTAGGCTTGTTCTAGGATCCTGAATAGGCCTTCATTTTTCTTCTTTTTCTTCTTGTAATTTTACTTCTTTGTAAGCAGTTTTGAAGTATTAATGAAAGATACTTTCTTTCATAGAATTTTGGCTAAGTCCTTGATTGACCTTGTGTGTATTATTTTCATTTTCGATACTTAACTTCTCGGGCCAAGGGATTTCCCGAACACGTTCGGCCAAGCTGAATTAGCACAAAAAAAGTTAAGACTTTGGCAAGACCTTGTTCGGATCGACACCTTTGGTGAACTTGACTTCAGTTTACCTTTATCGGCTCAAACCTTGTTCATCTAAGTATACATTAGGCGAACTTGTACAAGTTACTTGTGCCTCGGAAGCGACGAATTTGGTTTGCCATCTTCTGGTATTTTGAAATTTTGCCTTTGGAAATTTTTCTATGTATACACACTTATATACTTTAGAAAAACCGCCTCGGCGTTAACCATGTACGGGTTGGAACCATTTCAACAAAGACTGCCTATTTTCACGAGTTGTTCTTGCAAAATACATCATGCTCAGTTTTTCCACTCGGAAGGTCATTGTTCGGTAAATACCAGTTCGGTAATACCTTTCGGCGAATTTTTTC
This sequence comes from Aquilaria sinensis, assembly GCA_005392925.1. NCBI lineage: Eukaryota > Viridiplantae > Streptophyta > Magnoliopsida > Malvales > Thymelaeaceae > Aquilaria > Aquilaria sinensis. The sequence continues at coordinate 258,665 of SMDT01003184.1, read as the reverse complement.
AAGGACCTTCTGAATTCTTGGTTTTCTCCTTGCCACCATGTATTTTTTAAGATTTCTACAATGTTCCTCTCGAAAATTCTTCGGAATTCTTTCAAAGATCTGAATGCCATGAGTTTGCAGACCCCTTCGGTTCGCTAACTTCTGGCCGAACTTCCTCGAGGACCAAATAAGGTCCGTTCCTAGTTTGCCTGAAGTACTCCATGAGATGGTTTTCGGGGGCTTCAAATTCAGCCTTTCAAAGAACGAGGTCCCTTTCTTAATTCCCCTTTGGCCTTGACATGCGCTTGACATGCAAGTTTGTAGTAAAGGCTATTCTTTTAAAAAGCCTTTCTTCTAGCTCGGCCATTTCCGCTCCTCAATAAGATCCAACTTGGTTTTTAAATTAGGTTGTTCCCTTCTTCGTCGAATCTTTGCTGTATGACCTCAAGATGCCTTTTCAGAATTTTTTCAAAGAGTCTGCCAGTATTTTTTAATTCTCCACCTCGGCTGAGCTTGCAGACTTGGCCGAACTCTGAGGACCAAATGTCCATTCTAGTTTGCTCAACTCCATGAGATGGTTTTCGGGATCCAGCTTGGTTTCTTTAGCTTGCATGCAAGTTTGTAATAAGGTCTAAAAAGCCTTTGTTCCTCGGCCTTTTCATGCTCTTAATAAGAAACTTGGTTTTTAAATTGAGGTTGTTCCCTTCTTCGTCGAATACCTGTACCTCAGATGGCACCAGAAGGTGCCATGTATTTTTTAATTCTACCTTCGGTATCTCTGCAGATTGGGATCGAGGACCAAATGGCCTCCTGTACTCCGATGGTTTTCGGGCTTCAAACAAGCGAGGTCCCCTTTCTTAATTCCTTTACGCTTGAAAGGTAACGGTTGCTAAAAAGCCCCTGTGCCATTTCTCTATGCCTCTTCTTGGTTTTTAAATTAAGGGGGAATACCTGTTGTTCGGTAGCTCCATGCCGAAGACGATAGCACAGTCGGGGAGTTGAAAGTTCTATAGCACAGTCGAAAGCTCCTTGGCCATTTCCCCTTTGCTTCATTCAGCTTCTTTTTCAAGCCATCTTTTATCGTTCTGTTGGATACTTCAACTTGTCCATTGCTCTGAGGATGGGCCACTAGGGCGAAGTGCAATTTTATCCCGAGGTCGATTGTGAACTCCTGGAACCCCTTATCAGTAAACTGGGAACTATTATCAGCTATTATCACTCTCGGCACACCGAATCTGCATATAATGTTCTTCCAAACAAATCTTTGTATGTCCTTTGCCGATATTGCTGCCAAGGGCTCTGCCTCGATCCACTTGGTGAAATAGTCTATTGCGACTATGTAGAACTTCACTCCTCCTGGAGCTGTTGGGAGAGGGCCGATGAGGTCAATACCCCCAAAAAGCGAAGGGGCAAGGGTAGTTTGTCGAAGTTATGACTTCTGAAGGTAGTCTCTGGATAGGAGCGTGTCTCTGGCAGTTGTCACATTTTCTGGACGAACTGCCTCGTCTCCTTCTTCAAGGTAGGCCAGAAGTATCCTTGGTGGAGTAGTACCCCAACAAAGGCATCAATTCCTATGTGAGAATCACAGACCCCCTCATGGACTTCATTGAGGACCGTCTCCACATCCTCTTCGCTGACACACCTCTGTAGCGAACTTGCGTACCTTTGTCGGTATAACTCTTCCCCAATCAGAAAGTATCTTCCTGAGCACTTTCACACTCTCACAACTTCAAGAGGATCTTCGAGAAGTTCTAAAGTTGTAAGATATTTTTTGATAGGATCTTTCCACCCTTTGCCCGAAGTCACTTGTTATGCACATTATTGCTATACTTGACTGATGTAGTACTTCAGTGGACTATTTTGATTTGGCCAATGTATCTGCTTTCATATTATCTCATCGAGGTACATTTTCTATATGTACCGTGTTGAACTCCTGGTTGAGCTTCTTCATGAGGTCATGGTATTTTGCCAAGTTTGGGTCCCTTGCGCCGTAGTCCCCCGCCATCTGTCGTACCACTAACTGAGAATTGCTGTGGGCCTTCAGATTCCTTACACTAACTCTTTTTTGCCAGCTGCAAGCTTACTATGAGAGGCTTCATATTCAGCGACATTGTTGGTGACATTGAATCCGAATTTGATGGCCTTCTTGGCTTCCATACCTTCGGGCCCACGGAGGATTACTCCAGCTTCTTGATGTTTGGAACTAAAGGCTCTATCAACAAAGAGTGTCCACTCAGGTTCATCTTCTCTGAGGTCTTCTGGGGTATCCTCGGTTTTTGGGACTTCGGCAATGAAGTCTGCCAATGCCTGGGCCTTTATTGGCCTTTTCTCGGTTCATAGGTGATGTCATGTATTCACCGAACTCAATGCACCATTTTGACAATCTTCCCGAGTGGTCTACCTTTCTCATGACATCTCGAAGAGGTAGGTTACTTCGGACCATGATAAGGTGCCCTTGAAAGTAAGGTCGCAACCTTCTACTTGCCAGTACTAGGGAATAGATGGCCTTCTGCAGAAGAGGGTACCTAACTTCGGCACCATGCAAGGACTTACTCACATAGTACACTGGCCATTGCTTTCCTCCTTTTTCCTTTACTAGCACTGAGCTTACTTCATTTTCAGTGACAGTGAGGTAGAGGATGAGGGGTTCTCCTTCCCATGGCTATCAAAGTTTTGGCAGATGGGTTAGGTAGTTTTTGAGCTCATCCCAAGCCTTTTGGCATTCTTAATTCAAAAAGGTGTTCCTTGGGACCGATGTCACCTTCATTTTTTGTTGCTTTGGTGAGCACTTTGAAGAATGGTCGGCATCTATCCCCGTATCTGAAGATGAATCTGCTATGGGCCGCAATTCTCCTTATGAGTCTTTACACGTCCTTAGTAGTAGTCGGTGTTCGGAATCCCAACAAAGCCTTGACCTTTTCTAGGTTGGCATCGATACCTCTTTCTGATACCATGAATCCGGGGAACTTGCCTGAGTTCACCCTGAATATGCACTTCTCAGGATTGAGACAGATTCTGAACTCCCGAAGTCTGTGGAATGTTTCTTTTAAGTCTAAGATATGATTATTAGGCAGTTTGCTCTTAAGTATCATATCGTCGACGTATACTTCCATATTTCTCCCAATTTGGGAGTTGAACACCCTGTTCATCAGCCCTTGGTACGTGGCCCCTGCATTCTTAAGACCGAAGGGCATTCTGATGTAGCAGTAGGCCCTTACTTCGGTGATGAATGAGGTTTTCTCCTCATCTTCAAGATCCATCCGAATTTGGTGGTATCCACTGAAGGCATCGAGGAAGCTATGCAGACCATATTCGGCCGTTAAGTCCACTAGTTGATCTATGGATGGCAAAGGATAAGAATCCTTGGGACAGGCATCGTTTACATTTCGGAAGTTGATGCACATTCAGAGCTTATCACTCCCTTCCTTTATGGCAATAACAATATTACTAAGCCATTTGGGGTACTTGACTTCTCTTATTACACCTACCTCCGTTAACCGTTGGACTTCGGTTCTAATGAAGTTGTTCTTATATGTCAAGAGGCTACGTTTTTTTTGTTGAACGGGTTTTACCTCTGGGCGTACTTTAAGACTGTGTTGAATTATACCAGGGTCTACCCCAGGCATGTCCTTCGGAGAGTAGGCAAACAGATTTTTGTTCATTAACAGAAAAGATACAAACTTTTCCTTGTCATCTTTCGCCAGTTTTTTCCCCACTCGGGTACATCGACCAGGGACAAGTTCTACATCCTCTATTTCTATTTTCTCGAAGTCACTTTTTTCTCCTCCTATTGCCTCTTCAGCAAGTATGCTCTTCTTTTCTGAAGTCTATACGTAAACTTTAATTGGACTTTGTCTTGCATTCACGAAGGCCTTCCTTACCTCAGCTTGATCAATAAATATCTATGCGTCCTCTTCCTTCAAACCGAATGTGACCGTTAGGTACTTCACATCTGGACGAATGTAGAGGTTTCCTTGTGTCTACCTTCTGAGGATGACATTGTATGATGAAGGGACATCTATGACAATCAACCTTGTCATTGTGGAGCCAAAGAGTTCTTTCTTGTCCTGGACTAAAGTTCCCCTTAGCATTAAGGGTAGGTCAATCCACCCGAGCATAGGGAGTTCCAAGGGACCGACACCGAATGTAAGGGAAGTAACGGGTTTGAGATCACCCTTGGAGATGCCCAAGTTTAGCAACAGGTGGGAGAACAAAACGTCGGCATTAGAACCATCATCAATGAGCATTCTTTTGATGGCCCAACTCCCTATCCTTGCCATGATTAAGATAGGGTCATCATGAGGGAAATTCATGGTAGACCCATCTTTGTGAACAAGCTTGTTCGATGGGTTTCCAAACTCTATCATCGAGATTTCCCTAACTTTCCTTTTTCTCTCGACTGAGGGTATCCCAGTAGTGATTGTCTGGATTACTCCCACCAGAGGTGGTGAATGCTTTCTGGGACTTCGGTTCTGACGTTGGTCGGAATCGTAGTCCTCATCTTCGCCTTTCCTTCCTCTTCTTTCCTTCTTCATTTGGAGGAATGACATTCGCAGGTATCGCTATAGTTGGCCTTGTTTGATCAGAGATTTGATGTACTTTTTCAGCTGGAAGTAGTCCTCGATGTCGTGCCCATGGTCTCGATGGAACTGGCAGAACTTTTTCATGTTCTTCTTGTTTTCCGATGTCAAATCGCCTTCGGACTCTGGATCTGGTAGTTCCTTGCCTTTCCATGGCCATAAGTATGTTCGTCCTTGTAGTGTTCAAGGGAGTGAAACGACCTCGGAGGAGGTTTCTTCCCCCTTTGAACCTTCTGAGGTCTGTCGCCGCCCTCGGTTGGGTACCAAGGTTGGTGACCCTGACCCTTCGGGGATGATAGTGATCATACTTCGGCCCTCCCATCCTCAATTCTTCGGCTGTCATATGTTGTTCTGCCCTTTGAAAGAACTCACCAACGCGTGTCAGGGGGATCTTTGGAGAACTCATAGAAGAGTTGTAAATCTCTCCAAAGTCCCCGTATCATGGCATGGATGCGGATTTTGGGCCGAAAGTTGGGCACACTCAGAGCTTCTCAATTGAACTTCTCAACATAGTCCCGAATGGTCTGCCCATTCTTTTGGGCTATGTCAAACATTCTGGTACTGAGCATCTTCACCGTCAGGACTACTTCCGATGAACTGCTGGGTGAATGCGGCAGATGGAAGCTCCTGGAAACATATTGATGGTTCCCTGGGAGCCAGGAGAGTTATACCACGCAGTTAGCAGGGCCCTGAAAGGGTGACTTCGAAGCATTTACAGAGGGTGGCATCATCAGCCACATGCAACACCATACTCCGGGTGCTGGCGAGGAAGCCTTCGGGGCCTGGGCCGGTTGCGGCCATCTTTGGTCTATTTGTTGTGTCACTTCGGCCACAATGGACCGTTGTAAGTCGCGCAGAAAACTCATGGTTACGACCAGAGGACGTTCTTCCTCGGCAGAGAAGTCCCTAGAAGGGGTAGCTCGGCAGCTGGTTGGACTTCGGGCGCGGACGAGGACTTTGGGAGTGCCTTGTCCTTAGAACGCCTAGTCTGAACGACAGCCACCTGAGGGTGGTTTCCCACAGACGGCGCCAAATGATGCCCTCAAGCATCTTTGTCTAATGACATGGTGAGTTCCGAGGGAGCTTCCGAGGAGGGAGAACGTCTGACGGAGAGATTCCCCAGGTGGGAAAGTACCTGAAAGGCTCAGAAAAAAGCGTTAGGAGGTCCCCGGGATGTTTTTTCGGGGAGGAGCCTCCGACGCCCAAGTTAGTGTCCTGATAGTAAAGTAGGGACCCTAAATGGATATAAGATCTGGCCTGTATATGTTTTCTGCTGTGCGAGAGTGCCGATGGAGAGCCTCCTTGCCAAGTCCTGTTTCCCAGTATTTATAGAAGTACCTGGCCCGTTCGGATCCTGACACGTGTTCGGTCGGATTCTTTCTGTGCTTTTTTGGGCGTAGGGAACAGGTAGCCGTTTGTAGGCTCCTGGTTTTGTGGCTGAGACAGGACTTGGATGACGTCAGCGTGTCAGGCCGCCGTTTCAGGCAGCGTATGGGCGATCTGTTAGAGGCTCCTTAAATGCTCATTAAATGCTTATGCCGTACTCCCGAGGTCCTTTGGGCGAGGTCGCCCTTTGGTACGGATGCCCTTCTTCGGGAATCACGCTGGTGGCTCGAGGGAGTTCTCTAGCTCGGGAGTTCCGCCTTCGGGGGAGAATCTCTCCTGCTTTCAGTAGCTGGTTGTTTTCCCTCGAAGGCGATATGTTCAGTTCCCCGAGGGAGTCAGCAACACATTTAGATAACCTGGCGTTTCAGCCGGAGTACTTACTTCGTCGTGCTCGACTTCGCTTCTGTCGAGGTTAATGGCAATGCTTCTTTCCGAGCTACGTCAGGCTCCCCGAACAAACCTTTGGGGAAGTATATACTGGAAAAGGCGAGAGCCCTTCGGCTATCAGAGCTCAGCTTGAGAAGGGCTCGAGCTCAACTTGAAAGCCTTTCAAGCTTGAATGACACATAAATCTTTAGTACTCTAATTGTAACTTAGATGACAGATGATGACTGAATATGTAATTTTTCTTACATAGATGACCAGATAAGAGAAAATTAGAAAACCTATCCTAAACTTTCTAATTGTTAGCTGTTTTACCTTAGTTTTTGGACTTCACAAATAAGGCATAATTTTCCTCCCTTTGACGGTGGAGCCACTGTAGCTCGTCCTCAAGCTATCAATCTAAGTCCTGGCATCGTCGATCTTGATAGGGTTATCATCAACAAACCATGGGTAGGGCTATCATCGCCATAACTTGGGTAAGGCTATCGTTGATGGCGAATGTCATTGATCTCAAGGCTGTTGTCATTGTCGATCATTATTGTGCTCTGCTGGGATTAGTCAACAGCCGATTGGGTGGGTGGGTGCAATCGTCAAGTAAGCATCGTCGTTTGCAAAGCTTGGTGCATCAATTATGGATGGCTGTCACTGGACCTTGGGGCATCGGGTGGGCAAGGCTGGAAGCATCGGATTCGCAAGGCTGGAGGCACGATCCTTAGGTGGTTTCTAGCCAACAGCACCATCGTCAAACATGCTTAAACACTTTCAGTGGTGGTCAACTAGGTGGGTAAGAATGGGAGTCGGGCAAGCTTTAGGCATTAGGCTTGGGGGAGTAAAGGAGTAGTAAGGGCTAGGGCTTGCTAGGAAAGAAACAAAGGCTAAGGCCTGTTAGGCCTACGAGCCCATAGGGCCGGATATGTTCAGGCTTAAACTCAACCCTTTTTAGAGTTCGAGCACATTTTTCTAGCTCGAGCTTGAGTTCGAATAAGCCAGACTCAAAATGCCTCAACTCAAGCTTAAGCTTAAGCTACCCGAAAAAAACTCGACTCCTTTTCACCCCTAACCTGAGTTACTCGAATCCAAGCCAGACCTGACCTGATTTAACAAGAAAAATAACTTAAAACCAACTGCACCTAACCCGATTGAAGTGATACTTGTACCTAAATGACCCAAACCCAAAATACCTAAAACCAAAATGACCCAAGCCTGAATTGACCTAAACCCGACATGACTAAAACTTGAGATTAACCTGATGTGAATCCGAAACAACTTAATGACTAAACTTGATAAAACCTGATTTTAACCTAAATCAACATAAAATATATGTTTGGCGGGGATTTAAATACATTTATGATTTTTTTATATTGATCATTTATTTAAATTATACCTTAATTATGACCACACAATTTAATAAACATGAAAATACTTTAAAAATATTTTTTATTTACAAATCTTTATGGAATTTGAAGAATAAATTAACAAAATAACTTGTTTTAGTTTGTTTAGGGGTCTTCTAGGATTTACTGGTTTAGGAGTCTTAATTGTGTTATAAGTAGCAACAAAAATAACATTTGTTTTTCTATTATTTACCTATAATTTTGAATACAATTAATGTGGTCAAATATAATTGTAGTCAAATATTTTATGTAACTCTTTTTATTTGTCTCCAATGTACACTTATTAATCCTAAACCCCAACACTAACCTTAACCATAAACCCTTAATTATTCTAACCGTAAATCTATACCTAAATCTAAACTCTAAACCGTAAACCTAAGCCCTAATGCTAACCATAACTCTAATCCTAACACTATCTTTTATCATAAACTCTAAATCTAAACCTAAACCCAAGACCCTAACCCTAAACTTTAAAACCCAACATAGAACCATAAATCACAAAAAAAAAAAAAATCAAATTCTTTAATTTAAACGTTAACAAAATTTAAGAAAAAATAAAGTCAATTTTGTCATTTTAGCCTATGTACCAGTAACTGGAGGCAACCTAACGGGCAACTCAAAGTTACCCAAGATTAAAATTGTCCCAACAGATTTTAAACCTGAACCAAAACAAACCAAATCCAACCTAACCTAAATGTTAACAAAATTTGAACAGAGAATCAAGTCAATTCTGTCATTTTGGCCTATGTACTAGCAACCGGAAGCAACCTAACGGGCAACTCGAAAGTTACCAAAGATTGAAATTGGCCCAACCTATTTTAAACCTGAACCAAAATAAACAAAATCCAACCTAACCTAAACCCAAAATATACTCAATTGAAATCAACTTGAACCCAAATAACCCAACTTAAACCTGACCTGGACTCGAATTCACACTAACTCGCTTAAACTTGAACATAAATGACCTGAACTAAACTTGACCTGAGCCATCCAATTATCACCCCTACCTATCAAAGGAGGACCCAAACCTGAATGATCTTCCTTTAACTTGGTGGCATTCATTCTAAGAGAGACCACATTTTCCTTTAGAGTATAGTTTTCTAGACAAAGCCTTCAGTCAGACTCCACAGTCTTCTCTATCTACTAGAAATTCCATGTATGATAAGGGAAGCCTGGGGGTATGGTTAATTTAGCTAGGAGTAAATAGGAAAGTGAAAAAGAAGTTTTTTGGTAATCTCTAGAAAGAAAAAGCCTTCCCAAAGCTCGAAAAAGGCACCTCTAATCCTCTAAGATAGATTTTCATTCCAAGATGAAAAATTGAGGTCCCAGGGAAAGGGCCCACTTATAAAGTTGGTCTTCCTAAACTTATGTCATTCATCTTCCAACACTTCATGTTAGAACTGATTAAGTAACCCAAAGATCTAATACATATTCCTAGGTGCCTTAGTAGCATTTTTTCATGTAAAAGGCACCTAAGCATTAGCAAGGGGAAGGGTTTCCTAGTGCTTGCTTGCAGTAGCAGTAGCTAGAAATAGAGGCCACAAGGGTAGAAATCGAGGATGTGGCAATAGAAGTAAGGACTTCCATGGGGGTCATAGGGCACTCTAACTGTCAGATACTAGCACAATGGAGGAGTGGTGTGGGAAGGAATCATCACACCTATAAAACAAATAGGAAACCCAAATGTCAACATAGGGAAGTCACTGATCTAGATGGATAAAATACAATGCGGATAGAAAGCATACTTGGGGACACTTTAATGGCCAAAAAAGGAAAAAGGCAGGAATGAGTAGGATCATCAGAGGAATGATGGCCCTCAGGTCCGCCTTTAGATATTAATGATAAAGGGAGTCCTTAGGGATCTCTGCCACCCTTTGACTAGCAGGGGTTGAGGTCTTTTGCCTTTTCTCTCAGCATATTAAGGTGGACAAGGTAGCATTGTCATCATCCTCAGGTGAAGGAGAAGTTGTCCATGGAAGCCATTCATTTTGTTCTAGGGATCCCTTGGTCCCATGGGTGAGCTCGCAAAACCATTTGTCTCCTCCTTAGGGTACCATGGTGATTTCACCTATAATTGTAGTAACAAAAAGAGGAAATAGTGATAAAAAATAGTTCATATAAAAAAGAGGAATAACAAAATTCACCTTTAAGGAGTGCCCCACTAAGCATGAAGTCTGTGAGCAAACCTTGCATATGAAGAAACCAGAATTCAGGCTTAGGCTGGTAAGGGCAAGGGCAGCAGATGATACATACCTAAAGCATAGTCTCATCAATGTATTACTGGGGAAAGAAAATAGTCTTCACTTTTTTTCATCCTCCACCAACTCCAAAAGAGAGCACACTAATTTCTTCGTAGCTGTAGTTGGGCTTAAAAAATGAAGAAGTAAGAAGATGACTTTATAAGGGTAGAAGGAAAAGGTTTTCAGGAAGAATTTTGCCTCTTACATGGTGACAAATAAATAGGAAGCCCGATGGATGAAGGAAGATGTTAGGAGCCACTAGGGATAGTGGAAACTTGAAATGGTTGCATAACTTGTTTATAAGAGGGTGCAAAGGGAACTTAAGACTACTGTGGCATTAGTCGGAGAAAATAGTAAACTAATCCCTTGGGGAGCAAGCCTTGTCATAGGACCTACGAACCACAAGCTTTACGAATGGAGGTGTAAAAGCGTTATTGCTTAAAAGGTCAAAAGATATAGGGGCTATGGTGCTTTTGAATTGAGATGCATCATAAAGGTTTAAGGGTTTCAGATTTTTTCCCCCATGAGAGGTCCCGACGGTTGCCTTCCCTCTAGCATATTCCATCCTTGAATGTCAACACACACCATTGATTTAACTGGGGAAGGTGACCCCATCACTGGCAAGTGGCGCTGGTAACCCAATTTGGCAAGAAAAAAACTCAAAAAAAAAAAATAATATAAGAAAAATTGTAGAAAGATGAACTTTTACCTTAAAGAGGAAGGCTGATGATTGTTTGATGACTCATGCTCAGGATGGATGAATTCTAGAGCAATGAAAATAATGAGGAGAGATTCTAGTATGAGGGGAAATTGTCACCAAATCTAGAAAGAAGAGGTTGTGTTGGTGTATGGGGCTTTAAGCATTCACCTTGGGAATCCATACCTTTGTTCGTTCCAGAAGTAACACTTTTACCTTAAAGAGGAAGGCTGATGATTGTTTGATGACTCATGCTCAGGATGGATGAATTCTAGAGCAATGAAAATGATGAGGAGAGATTCTAGTAAGAGGGGAAAGTTGTCACCAAATCTAGGAAGAAGAGGTTGTGTTGGTTTATGGGGCTTTAAGCATTCACCTTGGGAATCAATACCTTTGTTCGTTCCAAAAATAACACTTGGGAGCTTCGCCAAAACCATCCCTTCATCTCCACCTTTAGAAAATGTGAGGAACCTTTGTTCCCTCAATTTTTGCTTCTAAGGGCCCATTTACACCTTATTGGGCTTCAACTCACTAGTTCAAAGGCTTGTTGAATGCAAACACATGGACCTATCATGGAGGAGCTCATTGGGTAACAAATTGATGGGATAACCATTAAAGAGCTAGGAAAATGTCCTGCAGAGATTCCCTGAATCACGAGGACGATCATGCACTATGGTTAGCTTTTCCCTATGATCACCACAACCTAGGCCCTATAAGTGGCTTTTTTGGTAGAAGGGTGAGGTACATTCTCTAGATTAGACTATGGCTTTCACTAAGTCATCTCCTCCCTCAAGTCTTTACTAACTTAAGCATTGAAAAGTTTTCCTTGGACACACCACTCTAGGGCTTCTAACCTTGTCTATGGTTTCAGGTCCATCTGTTTTTAAGGGTCTTAAGCATCTCATCAAATACTTCATATATCAACATTAATACCAAATTTATCATGTATGCATGTATTGACTTATTCCAATAAAAATTAATTTTAAAAAAATTTAATATCAAACTTATTGCGATACTCAATTACTTCCAAATTTATTATAGTTAGATTTTGAATTTTACATATGCATTACAAATGCAACCTTACAGACTCACAAGTTATTACTAAAGCAAGACTTTAAATGTGAGGTTATGATATCTAAGCATACCGATTTGCTTTAAATAACTGTGATTTTAAAATCTAATACGTTATGTTCTGTTTATTTTGTCAAAGCACGACATGGTAATTTGATTTTTCTGAGGATAAATTGTATCAATTGCCCTTGAACTTTGTATATTGTTGTTCTATCATCCTCAGTCTATAAAATGTTTCTTAATAATCCTTAGAGTTCAATCAATATTGAATTTTAAGACATTGTAAAGTCTGTGTGTCACTGCCTTGGTGAATCCTAACAATGACTCCTTCCTAGGACTCCAAGTAAGATGATCATAAAGAATTGACAATCAAACTTGAAGAAGTTCTAGAATTGTAACACTTCTAAGGTCAATTAAAAGCAAAAAACAAAAAAAAGTAGCTTGAGGACTAAACTGCACAAAACACAAAGTTTATGGTTCATTTTCGCTATAAACATACTCCAAGAAACCCGCTGTTGGTGGCTAGAAGAAAACCAAGGGTCAAGCCCACTGGTTGGTAAATCTTGTAAAAATCGAGGCAACATTGTGGCAAAGGCATAGACATATGTCTCGATGTCCCTGCCACTACCTTGGGGCTCACGTTAGCCCAATTTATTTATATTTACAAAGAAGCCCAAACACTTGGGTTTCTCAGTCACGCACTTCTAATTCCCCTTTGATTTCAATCCGTCAACTTCATTCCTTTCCTTCTCTGCATTTTTTGCTTGGGGAAGAAGGTTAGGTTGGAAGATCGGCTGTGCACAAGAAAGGCAGATCCAAATCAAATCAATCACCTTCTTATCATCAAAACCATTGTTTATCCTCAGCACTCTAAAACCCTTCTTCTCCTTCTAAGCTTCTGCTAACGGTACCTTCTCCCCTGTGTGTGTTCGCGCGCGAGCGCGAGTGTGTGTTATTTTATTTTATTATGAGATATTTATGTCTTTTTTTTACATGTATTTGCAGATGGTGCTGATGGTGAGGTCGGTGGTGAACACGGCGATGGTGGTGATGGGGCAGCCGGCGGCCTCCGTCACCACCCTGCTGTACTACAGCCGACTGCTGCCGCGGAACTTGAACCTGGAACGGCTCGTACGGCGGGAGTTGCTGCACAGAGAGAACTATCTCTTCCGCTTCATCATCAGCATTTTGAGATGTTTTTGGTAGCTTTAACCAGGCTCAATTTGACTTTTTTGGGATGTGATCGATCTGTCAACAATGGCAATATCGTTCCCCTGTTTTGTTTTCCAGAGTAGCTGGTTTAATTGGGATTCTAAGCTCCGGGAAGAAGAAAGGACTAATTACAGAAACCCACTGGGTTGGGTATCTTATTTACCTTGTTTGACATTTAAAATTGTATAATTTATATTGTAAAACAGCGATTATATGGTAAGTTAAATAATTTTTTTTTTATAATCAGAAGCAGCTTTATAAGGTACAAAGTCATGAGGTACTATGTATTTAAGGGAAATAGAGAAATGCCAACTTTTTCAGGATTTGGAATAAACTTATACAAGTATTAAGTGACATTTTGTGGGAAAATGATAGGGCCGAAGTCAAACTTCAAACCAAGTGGCTAGGACATAATTTAAATAATTCAATAATTAGCTAACAGTTACTATCTTCATTTTAGGCTCTCATCTCCATTTTAGTTTTTTAAAATAAGTTTGACTTGAATTTATTTATATTATTATTTAATTATTTTTTAAAAATTATATTTAAAAATTATAAGTCTTGTAGTTTATAAATATATATTTTTTAGAAATAGAAATTAATAATATAAATAAATCCAAGTCAAAATTAGATGAAAAATTGAAATTGTGCAAGTGAATTTGAGGGAGCGGTGTTAGTTAACTATTTAAATTATTAATTTTTTTTAATCTAAATGAAAATTGGATTCCCCCTTACTTAAAAAACATGATATTACACTATATTCTAAAGATGAATATAGTTACTGTTGGATGAATAGTGACAATTGTTTTGGGCTGGTTGAACCTAGTTGGTTTTGGGCCATGGTTCAGCAGTTTTTTTTTTTTTTTTGCTTTTTTAAGGATGCAATTTGTTCTTTTTTTAGTTTTATCTCATTTCGTAAGATACTTGCCTTTCTGAAGGCCTAGGTTGCAATTTTCTTGGTTTTCGTTTTATCCCACATTTTGTTCAGTTAAAATGCGATTTCATTCCCTAATTTTTTAATGTTTTTCTTTTTTGGACCTAAGTTACTTCCCTGTTACATTCTAGTCCTTGAATTTTATAACTATTTAATGAAATCTTCTATTTGTTCTCTTGGCCCCCAAGTTTTTCTTTTAGTTGTTTTTTATGTACTATCTTCTAAAATAAGACATTGGTGACCATAATTTATTTTTTTAGTTAAAATTTATTTATTTTTTAGTTAAACCGTTTTTTATCTTCATTAGGTCAATTGTTAAATCTTTAGTGCCTAAAGTTTTTTCATTTTTTTTAGTCTTGATCCTAACTTTTTTTTTATTGATTTTCTTTATTGTTGTTTTCTAAAATGAAGCTTTAATCATTATTTCTATAATTATTCTTTCATTATTGATTATTAAGATTTGTAGCATCAATTATTTATTTTAAGCACTATAGTTTAATAAAGCAATTTATTCCATAATTGTTAAATTTTATTTATTTTTTAGTTAAACCGTTTTTTATCTTCATTAGGTCAATTGTTAAATCTTTAGTGCCTAAAGTTTTTTCATTTTTTTTAGTCTTGATCCTAACTTTTTTTTTTATTGATTTTCTTTATTGTTGTTTTCAAAAATGAAGCTTTAATCATTATTTCTATAATTATTCTTTCATTATTGATTATTAAGATTTGTAGCATCAATTATTTATTTTAAGCACTATAGTTTAATAAAGCAATTTATTCCATAATTGTTAAATTTGTGAGTAAATTTTTATAGATAAATTTTTCATCGATATTAAAAATTAGATTTTGTATTAATAGAAGATGAAAATTTTTATTGAATTGTTTTTAATTAATAGATAAAATATGCATTATTTCGAATCACGTAACGTGTTTTGTATCGCACTATTATTATTAAAATTTATTACAAAAAAAATCCACTACAATATGTGGGTCACCAAACCTCACCATTTTTTTTTGTCTTGATCCTAATTTTTTTATTACTTTTCTTTATTGTTGTTTTCTAAGATGAAGCTTTAATCATTATTTCTATCATTGTTCTTTCATTATTGATTATTAAGATTTTTAACATCAATTATTTATTTCAAGCTATATAGTTTAATAAAGCAATTTGTTCCATAATTTTTAAATTTGAGAGTAAATTTTTCTAGATAAATTTTTCATCGATATTAAAAATTACATTTTGTGTTAATAGGATATGAAAACTTTTATTGAATTATTTTTAATTAACAAAAAAAATATGCATTGTTTCAAAGAACATAACATATTTTGTGTCGTATTGTTATTGTTAAAATTTATTACAAAAAATATCCACTACAATATGTGGGTCATCAAACCTCTCCATTTCTTTTTGTCTTGATCCTAAATTTTTTTAATTGATTTTCTTTATTTTTGTTTTCTAAGATTAAGCTTTAATTATTATTTCTATCATTGTTCTTTCATTGTTGATTATTAAGATTTGTATCATCAATTATTTATTTCAAGCTATATAGTTTAATAAAGCAATTTGTTCCATAATTTTTAAATTTGAGAGTAAATTTTTCTAGATAAATTTTTCATCGATATTAAAAATTAGATTTTGTGTTAATAGGAGATAAAAAATTTTATTAATTTTTTTAATTAACAGACAAAATATGTATTGTTTTAAAGCACGTAATGTGTTTTTGTGTTGCACTGTTATTGTTAAAATTTATTACAAAAAATATCCACTATAATGTGTGGGTCACTAAACCTCTCTATTTGTCCTTTTGGTCTATAATTTTTTTTTATTTTTTTATTTTCTTCTAAAGCAAATATTGGTAACTATGATTTGTTTCTCTTATGTTTCTGGTATTAGTATTTTTTACTCCAGCCTCAACCTAGCAGGATGTGAATATTATTTTGTTCCAAAATTACAATGGCTGAAACTTGAAAATATATTTTTTTTGTTACATCAGGTCCCTATATATTTCCACAAATTTATGCAATGATCATATAAACCGCCGCAACGCGCGATTTCCTTGCACCTTGTAGATTTTTAAAACTGGATCAGGCAAACTGTAATTTAAACTAAATCTTAACAAATTTTTGTTTTTGTAATTAGTCAAAGAAGAAAACTACTACATTCTACAACTTAGTTCGAGAATAACGTTAGTTTTTAGTATTAGAGGTTGAAAAAGCTATCCAGTGATAGTTTTTTAATACTGGAAATTTGGAAGAGCTATTAGAAAACTCTAATATTAATTTTAAACCCTATATGTTCGGGAAATCTTCACGAGTTAGAGAAGGCTTTGATTAGCTCCTGACACATGGTGAAGTTGGCAAGGCTTTTGGCATTCTTACCCTTACCTATTCGAGGTTTTAGTTTCGGGTTTTCCTACCCCATCCTCCCTGATCTACCAAACAAACAAAAAAGGTTAGAATTAATTTTTCTTGGACTAAAATTTGAAGGGTGAATAGTACAAATGATCCCAAACCTTTAATTCTCATTACAAATCAGTCAATAATCTTTATTTTGTTGTAAATTGGTCCTAAACCTTTAGCATCATTGTATATTGGTCCCTAGCCTTGGGAGGAACAAAAACTCAATTTATAAAGAAGAAAAACTAATAGTGCAGATTGCTTATTAGTTGTGAGAAAATTATTGCATGGTTTGAATTTATTTAAAGACAACTACTGGAAAGTTTACTCTAATTTAAACTGTTCAGTAATTATTTTTCCATAAATTCAAATTGCAACACAATTTTCTAACAGTCATAGTGATGGAAAACTCAAAGCAGATGGTTGGGCACAGAAGTTACCCTAAACCTCCTTCAATCCCTTACACTCCCAAAATAGATGAAGTACCATTTCAGTGTGTGTCCAACACCATGAGCACAAAGAGCTAGTCAAACTGCCATAAGAAGCCAAATTGCTTGTTGTTGGTAACGCATTTAATAGAAATTTTCATCAAAATGTTTGGAATTTATGGGGTACCTATGAAGCCTACACCATTTTTAGAAGCCCACAATCCACTTTACTCCCTTGAACTTTGTTAACTCGCTTTCAAAGGAGCCTAGATTTTGGGCCTGTGCAACTTAGTCCCTTGATTATGGACTATTGAGTACTTTGCCCCTTTGACCATAAATTTGTTAGTTTACTAACCGGTAAAATTACATTTTTAGTCACCAAAATTTTTAATGTGTCTATTTCATACCTTATATTTTACCATATAATAATCTAACTATCAACTAACCACCATTTTCGACAACCCTAAATCCTATCGTGCCAACGCTGCTGTTGTTCCAGTCTTCTCCTCCCCTACTTGTCTTTGCCCCAACTTCACCCTTTGATGTCGCCTCTGCCCTATTAATGCTCACCTCTTCCTTATCTCTGCCTTTTATCGTTCATGCATTGTCGTCTCTAGCCTAATCTCCACCCTTTGATTTCGCCAAAATCTTCATAGACTCACCATCTCCAACCTCATCTCTGTCCTCTGATCTTACTAAAGTCTTTGCCGCCTCTAACCCGACTGCATACTCGTGAACACGGCCTTTTGAACGAGGTTGAGGAAAAGGGGATTTGATGACCTTTCGCCTAAAGGTAAGGAGAAGGGTAGTCTTCGGATGACCTCACTTCCATCCTGACCATCACCATATGCCATTTGCCACCCACAATAACCCCTTTCAAATAAGGGTGAAGAGAAGGTGAGTTGATAGGAGCATTGGGGATTTAAAATTTTTTATTAGAATCAATTTTTTTGGTGATTATTTAATACCCCAATGCTAATACCAAAATATATTTCTAAAAAACAATTAATTGGCTGTTGAATTAATTTTTTTGAAAAAAAATTATGCAAATTAGTTATTTTATTAAAAAAAATACTTGAAATAGTGATTATTTGTTAGATAGACTAACAATTTTTAAATTATGTTAATTCTAAAAAAATTTAAATTGATTAAATTTTTCTTAGAATTGAAAATAATGTAACATTATTTACCTTTTATTTTTTTAGTGACCATTTTTTTCTAAACTCATTTATATTTGGATCACTTTTAATATGTTTGCGCTTAACTGTTATTAAGTGATTTAAGTTACATAGTTTTTTCATTTAGTGACTAAGAGTTTAAATGTTACAATTAGGTCACTAAATCGTTAAAAATTTAATGGAGTTAATGGCAAGTTGACCAAGTTAACGAGTTAAAGGTTTAAGTGCACTAAGTTTTATAGTTGATGGATTAAGTTGCACCGCACTTGAATTTAAGGACTAAAAAGCCCGAGTCAGTATAATCAAAGGGAGTAAAATGAATTTTGGCTTTTTTAGAACAAGGGAAAAGTTAGGGTGTAGAAGAATTATCAATGAGCTCGCTACAATATTGAGATGAGGGGCCAATTGCTTTCAAAGTTCTAGACTATTGCCGTAGTTGGTTGTGAAGGTGCCCGAATTATTTCCCAACTAGAGAACCAAATCCTGCTTATTCAAGTCAAAAGGGCATGGGATTTGGTAAATGAGATCCACCACTTGGGCGGGAAGTTTTGCTGAAGAGTTGTCATGAACCCTCTTTAGTTTGGGATGTCCATCAGGTCTACAGCTTTGGGGTTTGGTTGGTGTTATTAGGGGTAGTGAGACTTAGTACCTGTTCCAAGGATCCATGCATCCTCCCAAACTCTTATAGATTGTCCATTATCTATAACTCATTGGTGGTGATCTTTGACTAAGTCCCTTCCATATGTAAGGCTCCACCACATTGACCATATTTGGGCATCAACAAATGATATACTAATATGTTAAGATCACCTATAAACATACACCAAAAGGTTATTATAAAAAGGGATTGGTTAAAGAGGCACATATCCTTGACTCTAAGACCACCTAGCCCTTTAGGAAGCTTAATGATTCCTTGGTGTTTCATATGAATTCCTTGCTTGTCGAATGAACCAAACCACCAAAACTTGATAAATTGCTTGAATAAATAGTCATCCATGGTTAATAAAACTTTAAATAGAAACATTAAGTAAACTGGGATTGATGAAAGGGTGAATTGAATCAAATTTAATCAGTCTGCATTATTAAATAGCTTCCATTCCAAACTTCCTAACCGTTGCTTAGCCCTTTTTGCCAAGAACTGGAATGAAGATGATTTGCTAAGGTCCTAAGCAAAGGTAAACCTAAGGTAATTGAGGATGGCATCATTGATCTAGAAAGGCAATATCTAGCATGCTTTAGCTTGGATAGGTGCAGCTAGTGAGACATTTATAGAAACAACCATTCTGACTTCCAAATATTAGATTCCTGACCAGTAGTGATGAAATAAAGATTCAAGGTTTCATGAATAGATTTGAAAGTTGCTTTTGTTGGTTTAAGAAAAAAAAGAGACAATTGTCAACAAAGAAAAGATGACTAACTATAAGGTCACTTCTGCTTGTTTTTAAACTAATAAATGACCCTGTTGCTTAAAGATGTAGCAAGTAGTTGGACAATGCCTTGACACAGGATAATGATGTATAAAGAAAGTGAGTCACCTTGTCATAAGCCCTCAAATGGATTGAACTAATCTGTAGTGCTACAATTTACCACCAGAACCGAATATGAAACCGTGGTAATGCATTGTATAATGATATGAACCCAATGATCCATGAAAGCCATGGAGCATAATACCTTCTTTATGAATGACCACTAAAGCTAGTCATAAGCTTTATGGATATCAAGTTTGAGAATTGCTTTATAAGCCTTAACTCCACTATTGCCATTGGTTTTCTGAATGGCATAAAGAGGTTTGTGGGCGATAATGACATTGTCTTTAATGTTTCACCCTAGAATAAAGGCATTCTAAATGTGCAAGATAGAAAGTCCAACACTGGCTTTAGATGGTTGACTAAAACCTTGGCAATGATCTTGTACAAGGTGTTGCACAGACTAATGGCTCTTAGATCATCAATGGTTTATAGCTTTGTTCTCTTATGGATAAGGGTGACAAAAGTCTTATTAACTTGTTGGAGCATAAAACCTCCATTCAAGAAAACCACAGGCTGTAAACCATTTAGACCCAGGGCCTTAAAATTATTGAGTTGGAATATAGCCTTTTTGACCTTGCCCTTTGAAAATGGGAACTAGAACTGAAGCTTGTTGTTATGGAGACAACACTTTATTTATAGTTATGCATAACTGATCATGGGATTGATCTTGTTACACTAGTGGATGGCTGTACAAGTCTGCATAGAAGGCTTATATATGATTCCGGATGGCATGTTCTGAGTACATCCATTGACCATTGTTGTCTTGTAAAGATGATATGCAAGAAGAGGTTCATCTTTTTTTCATAACTCGGTGGAAAAATTGAGTAGTAGAATCCCCAAAAGCAAGCCACTTTATTCTCAATTTTTGACCCCATAGATGGTCCCCTGCTGCCAAAAGCTATGTATATTCCTGGTGTAGGGACTTGAGTGTACTTTCCTGGTTCTATGCAATTGGGTGTGATTAGATCTAGATTAGTTTCTGTTCTACCCCTGCAATCCATTTTAGGAGATTACCTATCGTAGACTTGCTCTATGTTCAAGAAGGAAACAAGTTGATTACATTTGGCATTGGCCTTGAACAATGGAAACCCACAAATTGTAGTATACCACAAGGTTTTGACCATTTGCTTACACTGGGGGAACTAAATCCAAAATGTTTCAAATCTGCAGGGCATATGAAAGAGCTGATTTCTGCGATACATATCCAAAAGTAAAGAGGCATGATCTGATCTTTGAATTCCTAAGTTTAGCAGATGCATATTCAAAGCTAGTTCCAGCCAGGATTGGCTAGTAAAGGCTTTATCTAGTACTTCAAACATTGCCACCTCTCCATCCTAAAGATTTGACCAAGTAAAATTCGAGCTTCCATATGGGAGTTGGGTAAGTTGGAAGTCAGTAATGAAAGAGTGCAAATGTTCTGCCTCAGGGAAGTAGTGTGAATTGGGACTTATTTTTTCATATTCAGATAACACCTGATTAAAATCATCGATATAGAGGAAATGATCATCATAAGGCCTAATAGCATCCATTAGATTCAACCATGTGGCCCTTTTAAATTGGGCTTTTGAATGACCATAAATACATCTTAAGAACCAAAATAAGGTAGAGCCTACTAAACAAAATACAACATACAACAGGGGCATTCTTCTTGATCCAAAGCCCTGCTTCTGCCAACTACATCAACATGAAAGTTAACACAGCCCTTCATGGGCCTGCCTAGGAAGCCTATGGGAATGGGCCTCATACTAGTCACAATTGGCTAATTGATTATGTGCACATTAGTTAAAACCTTCGTGGTTCTAGTTAATTAATCTATTATGCAACCATGCATGAGTAATGCTTTGACATAAGTAATGAAATAAGTAAATAAAGTAAAACACGTTGCCATGGCATTTCATTAAAGCCTAACATCAAAATCGTCAACACATACAAAACATTTATGAGTTTAACTACACATAATTAACCATGTGCAAGCATTCATATGAAAATATACTATGCTCGCACCCAAGAGTGACTCTAGAGTACACTACTTAACATGAACATTGGAGGCAAACTAGTGTATGAAACCTATACACTGAATAACACTACTGAGACCCATAACTAAGCTCCCACCTTATAGTAACTCTCGGTGGCATGCTCCAAATCCCTCCCTTGTTCTTTACTAGCCTTTGTTGGCAAAAAAAAACTGTAGTTAGTACCACGACTTAACCAACAAGTGAACCACAAACTAAAATCATAAACATTCAAATAAACAAGATACCTACTCATGAGCTTAGCTCAACAACCTTCAATAGTTGCTGGCTCAACGACACACAAAACTGTACAACAAAAGCCAAGGGAGTGAGAATCAAAGATTCTTAATAAGGGATCCTTTAACCTGTAAGAAAAATACTGAGGACACATGTATACAAATAATATATGAAGTCTACCGTGTACGCTTGTAGTTTAAGGGCTAACAAATGCGCATATATTCAAGTCCCTTAGTACCTCTCCTCTTCCTAATTTTCTCACGGGCATTACTTCATGCTTAGTGAGTTCTGGCCCCTAACTCGCTTCTAGTAAGCTTTAGCTTACTGACACAGTAACTTTAAACCTCCCTTGGTTGTTGTGTAGGTAAACATGGTGGATGCACCTCGCCTGAGTTCCAAGGAACTCGCTAGGTGTACTAAGTCACCACAACGTGCCTCAAGTCCTTAGACTTGTTTAAGTCACTTGTGTACTAAGCCTCCACCTTAAAACCTTACTAAGAGTGTACTAGGTTTTCACTTGCACCTCAAGTAATCTTACCTAGGCCATAAGTATACTAAACCTTCACTTAAGGCACTTACCTATCCTTCATTACTTGGCTCACCCTAGTGGAGTGGCAATGATCATGGTTGGACTAAAAAATTCTAAGTTTCATTTGAACCTCGTAGGTGGACTAGGGTTCCCACATTGGGTCCTCAAACCCAGAGGTCCGACTAGGCTCTCAATAGTACTAAGCCCTTCACTCGACTAATGGTGCTTTATTGTGGCCAAATATCTCCTCACTTTTAGTGAAAACATCATTAAACCTAGGCTAATCCAAGCTTAGGAAAAGCATCGAAATGGTAGCTCTTCCTCTTAACTTCGTGTAGAATCTTAAATCGCCTTAATTGGACATCCAAGTGAAAAATTATGGTGAAAATACTACAGCATGTCAATGTTGGCACCTAGGAGCCAAAAGCCATTTTTCTTCAAGTTCCAAACGGGGTCCTAGGCACTATAGTGCCACCTGGCGCTAGGCCCCCGAGGTCTAAACCTTCTCCTACATGCCTAAAACTTCTTGGGGGCTTCCAATGCCTCCCAATGGCCTTAGGAATGCCTCCACTTCCCTCAAACCTGCATGTACACATGCACTAGGCCACAATACACCATTTTTCTCAAGCTCTTGATGCCCCATAATGGCACACTAAGCTTGAATTCATCACTAGTCCAATATAACCTATACCATCCACCAACCTTTACCAGTCACAAAACTACTTGAATTCTACCACAAGCAAGCTATGAATGGCATCAAATATGCATGAATCATGAATTTCTTACCTCAATTAACCTTGAACTAGTAACAATCAAGCATCGCAAGCCAAGAACGTCACAATCCAAGGCCCCACTAAAGATATTTATAGGTTCCAAAGCAATAAAAGGTTCATGGCACTAAAATAGCACAAACCCAACAAAACCCAAGGTTGATTAAGTTTAAGAAACATGAAAACTTGAAGAACAAAGAGTTACCTCACAAATTCAAGCAAGCCCAAGCTTGAAAACACCTTAACAAGCTTCAACATCACAAAACAAGAGCAAGGCAAGCTTCCATCCACTTGGGCACCAAGAAAAGCTTCCAATTTTGCCAAGAAATAGAGAAATTGAAGTGGATTGAGCAAGAAATGGAAAGGGGAAGAGAGGGCTTCGAATTTGAGTTGGAAGAATAAGGCAATAGTGCCAAAATCCCCTTCCCAAACAAGTTTAAAAAGCCATAAAGCCCCACCCCCTCAAACTTTTTTAAAACCTGCAAAAATGCTCCACCTCTAAATAGTAATTAGGGTATTTAATCACTTAGTAAAAAAATACTAACTTGGGCTTTGAATTTTTCAAAACACAATTTTTACTCCCGAGATTCATCCCGACCCTTCGAGGTACAAAATGACCATTTTGTCCCTAAGCAAAATTAGTGCCATAAACCACTCTGAAGCAACTAAACCTTGAGTGACTTACTTGATTTTGCTAATTTACATTTAATTAAGGTATTTAAGTTTAGGATTTATGAACTTATTTCACTCACCAAGCATTCCGCTAGAAGGGCTATAACATTCTCCCTACCTTGTCAAATTTGGTCCTCCAAATTCAATCTCCCCACCTTAAGACACTATCCTAGGATACGGTGCCAACGTATCCCGATCAAACCTACGAAGTGGTGTTGGTCACACAATAGCCAACTTGGCGCCAAACTACCCAACGTACTTGGTGAATGCCCTCCAGCACTTGAGTCGAGCCCTATCTTGTTAGGTACTAGGGCTAATGCCATTCTTTGTGCTCACTCCTAACTATAGTTTGATTATTGTTCACTGTTCTCCCCACCTTAGCCTGACCTTACTTAGTTTGAACACCTTAATGCAATTTTTATTCTTGAAGACTATGGTATGGCCTTTCCCTACCTTCAGCGCACCGTATTGTTTAAGGACATCCAACTACTCCAAGTTGTCCCAATAAATCCAGTGATCAAGAATCCTCTACACTAAACTATATGCTGAGTCCTCTAGTGTAAGATAGCTTAACAAGCTTTTAGAAGCGTGTTCACTAACCTTACACCAATAGGATCTTACAGAAAGTTCGACACCAATAAATTCCCTTCATTATCTCTTGTGTGATAGAACTAACTAGTGTAAGCTAACTTAACAAGTTAAACTTGTCCGTTAACAATCACATTGGAAAAGTTCCACTCTAGGTTCAACACCCATCGCTATAAACCAGACCTTTTAGTGCAAGCTAGCTTAACAAGTGTAAAACTTGTCCACTAACTCTTACATAGTCTGTTCTTTACTTTAGGTTTGGTACCCGAAAATTCCTAACATTCACAAGTGTACTATGGCCTTGCCACGTACCCTACTAGCACCTTAAGGCATACTCTACTTCAAGCTTGACTATTCTCTAAGGCTCTTCCAAATGAGTGAGCTACTGAGAGTTGAAAGTCCTAGCCCACCCTAGAGTACAAGTCTTTTAATGTTCCCCTCAAATGGCCTTTATGCATCAGGCATACCAATGCATTGGCTAGGGTATCTATGCATTACCCAAGCACCATGATCCTACTGTCTTCGCTATTCTAGAGTCTCTTACACCCACAAGCCTACCAGAGAAAACCTCTCTGGCATGAGTGCCAAGACCACCAAGTAGCTAGCAGCCCTCAGGCCTTGTTCGTGCCCCTTGGCTCAAGCCTGCAGCATTCAACAATTAAGTTATCGATAAACTACCCAAGCCAAAGGTCTTGATACTTCAGCTACTTTACTCGGAGTATTCTAGGTGCCTGAAGCCTACACATTAGGTCTCTTCATTTTCTTGGATGCAAAGCCTAACACCCTACACCTATTGGATTAGATCTTTAGGTGTGTCCTTAGTACACTTGCTTCTCAGCCACCAATAATTATCCTACGCTTGAAGCACCTATGAGTCTTTAGTTGAGTTGTAAGGTATTATTTGGTCCTATGCTGATTTAGGCTTCCTTGGCTTGGTAGTTGACTAGACACCTTGGCCCATTCACTAGGCTCTAACGTGCCTCTCGTCCAACTCGACTCATTGACCACCTTATAAGCTTCCCGGCCTTTAACACTCTCAAGCATCTCTACAGCCACCGTTCCTCACTTAAACTATGGTTACATAAAAAAAAACCATTTCTAATGTCCATGCTCAACCACTATACCACAAATGCACCATTCCGACCTCTCATCAAGAGGATGTACCTTTGGCTTCACCACGTCCACTCAACTAACTTGGTAGGAGAACTGACTTTAGTTAACTTTCAGGAGGTGGTTAGCCTTGGAAAATCACACAACTGGCTTATCCTCTACAACTCCTTCTAGTGCTTTAGCTATACACCTTGAAACTTGTTCCATCTGTCGGATTCGTGAGCTTACCCACTAGCCTTAACCAATCACGCAGATCACATGCCCTTCCTTTTGAAGGCATTAAGGTCTAGTGAAATACTATAACTCTAGGTTTTAACTAGCTCAACCAATATCCTCACTGACTAGGCTTTCAACTCTTAACTTTTTTCTATTCCGTATACACAACAACTACTAGAGTCATAAAATAAATGCCTGGGCACAGCTGTACCTGTACTAGACCTGTCACTTTGATTATTAAGTATGACACATAACTGGGTGGGAGATTACATTTACTTTGTGGCTACTTATGAGTCGACTCTCGACTAGTCATAGTCAACTTTCCCCCATGGGTGTTCCTCTGACACAACATCTTAGCGTTGAGGGAAAACATCCTCTTTCTAGCAACGCTAGGTCATCTTCGACCTAATAGTTCAATGTTCCCCTAACTTACTAGCACTAGCATAAAACATAAAGTGATCACCATAGCATCCTCAATTCCACTTAGACCTTAGTCCTTTTACCTACTTGACTAGTTTCACCAGTCGAGTCTTTCTTCTTCCACAAGTCAACTTGGTGGCTCTGGACTCCACTTAACCTTGAGATGATGACCATAAGTCACCAATTATCCCTCGGTCCATGGCAGCCCTTCCAATTGCTTAATTCCTCTTATTACCTTTTGGCAATCATGCCGAACCCTAGCAATGACTTTACTTCTACTAGCTCAAACGTAAGGTGTACAACTAATGGATAGACAAGTCTATCCATCCATCTACCCCCTGGATGAGTTCCTTCCACCTTTCTTCCTTTCTTGGTTACCTCTTGCATTCAATGGTTAGAAATAAAAATTAAAACTTACCTACTTACCTTTACGGTATCTGACTGAACTGCTCCATTGCTTAGTTACTCTAAGGAACTCATCCATTCAACTAGCCAGTCATTCGCTATCAATTAAGCCACTGAACCAACTCATGTAAGAAGACAACCTATGGAACTTTGGAACATTTCCAGTTTAAGCCATTTAAACCTCAACTTATGTGGTTTCACGCACTAGCAAGTGGGTCTTAGGGTGCCAGGTATTAACCCAATACTTAGGGCATTATTGGGTTCTTAATGCACTTGGGTTAGCCCTTAACCTTACTTAAAACTAATTGCCCAACAAGCCAAAATAAAACCATGCCAGCAAGCTAATGCCAAAACTTACCAATATAGTAACTAGACTACTAGTGAAGGGTTAAAGACTTACCTTACACTAGCCAAGCACTGCCTGCAAATTTACTATGACAATCCATCACACTCAATTGGTGGCTACCTACTTTGACCACTTAACTAATTAAACCAAAACCTAGACTACTACTCTAGTGAACTAGGTCGACTTCTTATGGCAACAGCTATTGGGGACAAACTTCCTAGGCTGGTCTTAATTTAGTCGAGCGCAAATATGAGACTAGTCTGATGACCACTCAGACTGTTGGCAACATTTCCTAGGTGCAAGCTAAGAGTGATGCACTATTTGCGCCCTTGGGCCTTAGGCTTTCTCCTTATGATTCATTCTTGTTCTTTGGTCTCACGTTCACTATTGTACTATAAGCATGTCACCCATGCTCTTACTAGGTTGGATAAGCCAACCTCCACCTCGTAGTCTCATGTCTTTGTCTCACCTAACATTCTTTCGACAGCTGCAGCATGTTGCACCACTTGCCGGTGCCCACCTTGATGATTGTCAAGCACCTTTTTTTGCTAGCTCAAGGCCTTGGGGAAACTTGGTTTGAAGCTCATACTCTTGATGGGAAAAGTAAGAGAATGATGCCTTTTGTTGCTTTGTAGCCTACATGACCAAGTGTTTATCACTTAGGTCAATGCATCCTCGGGTCTTTTCGGTGGTGCCTAACCCATCCAAGTTAGTGGGTTCAAGCTCTAACACTTCCGGAGTAACCTACTCGGTGTTGTAGTAATCCTTACCTTGGGGGTTTCCATATCCTTCTAGCCCTACGGATCATATAGCCTACCACATGTTTAAGGTCCAAAACAACTTCCTCAGATGGTGGTCATATCCTAACTGCTTGCACCAAGTTGTTGCCCTGCCTTAGAGCAAGCTAAATCAACTGCCCCAATATTGCCACACTATATTGCTAGGATCCATTCTTAGACCTCAGCATCCAAAAGCAAACTTGACCCAATTTCACCATTGCAACCTGCAGCCAAAGCCTGATGGCAACTCATAGATGTTGGTTAGTGCTAAATACTCTAGTACAAGGACAATCCATTAGATCTCAACTCTTAGCCTTTAATGGCCATGATCGAGCTTTGATACCAAATTGACACGGTCCTTCATGGGCATGCCCAGGAGGCCTATGGGAATGGGTCCCCTACTGTCACAATTGGCTAATTAATTACATGCATACTAGTTAAAACCTTTATGCTTCTAGTTAATTAACCTATTATCCAACCATGCATAAGTAATGCTTTGACGTAAGTAATAAAATAAGTTAATAAAGAAAAACACATTGCCATGGCATTTCATTAAAACCCAACATCAAAATTGTCAATGCATACAAAACATTTATGAGTTTAACTACACATAATCAACCATGTGCAAGCATTCATACAAAAGTAGAATATATTCACACTCAAGAGTGACTCTAGAGTACACCACTCAATATGAACATTGGAGGCAAACTAATGCATGAAGCCTATACACTGAACAACACTACTTAAATCCATAACTAAGCTCCCACCTTAGAGCAACTCCCAGTGGCAAGCTCCAAATCCTTCTCTTGTGCTTTACTAGCCTCTGTCGATCAAAAAGATAACTGTAGTTAGTACCACAACTTAACCAACAGGTGAACCGAAAACTAGAATCATAAAGATTCAAATAAACAATATCCCTGGTCATGAGCTTAGCTCAACAACTCTCAATAGTTGCTGGCTAAATGACACACAAAATTGTACAACAAAAGCTAAGAGAGTAAGAATCAAAGATTCTCAGTAAGGAATCCTTCAACTTGTAAAAAAAATACTAAGGACACATATATATATAAATAATATATGAAGTTTATTGTGCACGTTTGCAGTATAAGGGCTAACATATACGCATATATTTGACTCCCTTGGGACCCCTCATCTTCCTAATCCTCTCACAGGCGTCATTCCATGCCTAGTGGGTGCTGGTCCCAAATCGCTTCTAGTAAGTCTTAGCTTACTGACGCAGTAACTTTAAACTTCCTTTGGTTGTTGTGAGGGTAAACATGGTAGATGCACCACGCCTGAGTTCCAAGGAACTCACTAGGTGTACTAATTCTCAACAAAATGCCTCAAGTCCTTAGACTTGTCCAGGTTACTTGTGTATTAAGCCTCCACCTTAAAACCTTACCAAGAGTACACTAGGTTTTCACTTGTGCCTCAAGTAATTTTGCCTAGGCCACAAGTTCACTAAACCTTCAATCAAGGTTCCATGGGACCTTCCTAGGTGGACTATTGTTCCTGCATCAGGTCCTCAAACCCAAAAGTCTGACTAGGCTCCCAATGGTGCTAACACTTCACCCGACTAATGGTGCCCTATTGTAGCCAAATATCCCTTTATTTTGAGTGAAAAAAACATTAAACCTAGGCTAATCCATGCTTGGGAAAAGTATGGAAATGCTAGCCCTTCCTCTTAGCTTTGCGTAGAATCTTGAATTGCCTCAATTGGACATCTGAGTGAAAATTTATGGTGAAAATACTATAGCACGTCAATGTTATTGAGTGCTGGCGCTTAGGCACTAGAACCGGCACTGAGGCACCAGAAGCCATTTTTCTTTGAGTTCCAAATGGGGTCATGCACATTGCAGTGCCACTTAGTGCCTATGCGCAAGGCCCCTAAGGCCTAAACCTTCTCCTACATGACTAAGGCTCTTCAGAGGCTTCCAATGCCTCCTAATGGCCCTAGGAACGCCTCCACTTCTTTCAAATATGCATGTACACAAGCACTATGCCACAATACACCATTTTCCTCAAGCTCTTAGTGCCCTATTGTTGGGTTTCGGGAGCCAAACAGCGCAGCGGAATTTAACCGAAACCCTCCAGGATCCAAGTGAAACGGGGTAAACCGGGTGTTCGAAAATTTTCATACCTAATTTTCGATTGAGATCTCTCACTCAACTGTAGAGTCGAATCACAAAACCTGAACAGTTGACGTGTTCAGGCTCTCTATGGTATCCACAGGAGCCTCTCGGGATCACCACGCTTCCACCACGTCCCGGTAGATGCGTTTCTCTTGCGCTCGCAGTGCTAGCTTGCGTCCTCCAAGGAATTGCAAGAGAAGAGTGCGGCTGTCCTTTTGGGAGGCTAGGGCAAGGAGACCTGCGAATTTCTCACTAAAAGTTGTATTTATAGTGAGACTCAACTTCCAGGCCTAATGGGTTTCAAAGCCCTAATCCAATTAGGCTTTAATTTTGGGCTTAATAATGGCTCAACTATTGGGCCCATTATTAATACGAAATTATTGTGAAACCATAACCCAAATAATTAGCCCATGCACTCTAATGATCCAAATAGCTCTATGTGTGCGACCCAATAGGCTCTTACCACGTTGGCAATGATCATAAATCACATTTATGATCATAAGCAATGAGCGGTGTCTAGCAACACATCATTGCTACCCAAGTGACAAGATTGTCGGTGATTCGACTAAACCTTTATGATCATCACCGATATATGCCATTGTCCCTTTGTCCAAGATATCAAGACTAAGCACGAGACATGGAATGTGTCACTCTCGTATAGCCCAATCTTTGGTTTCTTGATTACCGAGTAGACCAACTTAAACTGATGACATTGATATCGTATATCAACTCATCCGAGCATGGCCATGCATTTTTCTAAGTCTTACTCTATCAAGGGGCCCGAAGATATCACTCCCGTTACATAGGAGGGACAAATCCCATCTTGATCATACAAATCCCTCCGCATGATATGTGACATACCCAATGACCTCCTTCAAGTTCACTCAGTTACGAGCAACAAAGGAAAGTATCAAAGTATGTGACTCACATGTAGGGAACCTTGATGATCTTAGGTCGAAGGACTACATATACCCTGATCACTATGGGAATCACTTATGACACTCATATAACGATCCATGTAGTGTTCTCATGGTGGGTCGGTCCAGTACACAAGTTCTCCAACTTGTACCCATATGTAGACTACATATCTCATATTAGTCTCCACATATGCTAGTCGTTATGTATTATTGCAACCCGCTCCACAATAATACTAGACCAGGGACTTTTAAGAATATCATTATTCTAGGGTTACAATTATGTTTGTTAAGTTACGCAGGAACAAAACAACAAACATAATTGCTGGATTAATGCCTTAATAAAATATCATGACTCAATGTGCAAAAATACAATCATCTCATGACTGGCTTTTGGGCACAAGACTAACACCTATGGCATGACACTAAGCATGAATTCCTTACTAGTCCAACATAACCTATACCATCCACCAACCTTTACCATTCACAAAACTATTTGAATTCTACCACAAGCAAGCTATGAATAGCATCAAACATGCATGAATCATAAATCCCTTACCTCAATTAACCTTGAACTAGCAACAATCAAGCACCACAAGCCAAGAACATGACAATCCAATGCTCTGCTAAGGATTTACCTAGGTTCTAAATCAATACAAGGTTCATGGCACTAAATTAGCACAAACTCAACAAAACCCAAGCTTGATTAAGCACAAAAAACATGAAAACTTCAAAAACAAAGAGTTACCTTATGAATTCAAGTAAGCCTAAGCTTAAAAATGCCTCAACAAGCTCTAAAATCACAAAACAAGAGCAAGGCAAGCTTCCATCCATTTGGGCACCAAGAAAAACTTCTAAATTTGCCAAGAAACCAATAAATTGAAATGGATTGAGTAAGAAATGGAGAGGGGGAGAGAGGGTTGTGAATTTGAGTTGGAAGAATGAGGCAATAGTGCCAAAATCCCATTCCTAAACAAGTTTAAAAAGCCATAAAGCTCTACCGCCTTAAACTTTTTTAAAACTTGCAAAAATACCCTGCCTCTAAATAGTAACAAGGGTATTTAATCATTTAGTCAAAAATACTAACTTGGGCTTTGTGTTTTTCAAAACACCATTTTTACTCCTGGGATTCATCCTGACCTTTTGGGGTGCAAAATGACCATGTTGCCCCTAGGCAAACCTAGTGCCATAAACCACTCAGAAGCAACTAAACCTTGAGTGACTTGATTTTGCTAATTCACATTTAATTAAGGTATTTAAGCTAGGGATTTTTGAACTTACCTCCCTTACCGAGCATTCTGCCAGGAGAGTTATAACATTCTCCCCACCTTGGAGAATTTGGTCCTCCAAATTCAATCTCCCCACCTTAAGACACTATCCAAGGATACAGCGCCAACGTATCCCAATCAAACCTACTAAGTGGTGTTGGTCACACAACAGCCAACTTGGCGCCAAACTACCTGACTCGCTTAGCGAATGCCCTCCAGCACTTGAGTCGGACCCTATCTCATATAGGTACTGTGGCCAATGTCATTCTTTGTGCTCACTCCCAATTGTAGTCTAATTATTGTTCACTGTTCTCCCCACCTTAGCCTGACCTTACTCGGTTTAAACACCTTAATGCAATTTTTGTTCTTGAAGACTATGGTATGGCCTTTCCTTACCTTCAACACACCGTATTGTTGAAGGACATCCAATTACTCCAAGCTGTCCCATTAAATCTAGTGATCACAAATCCTCTATACCAAACTCTATGCTGAGTCATCTAGTGTAAGATAGCTTAACAAGCTTTTAGAAGCCTGTCCACTAACATTACACTGATAGGATCTTATAGAAAGTTTGGCACTAACAAATTTCCTTTACTATCTCCTATGTGCCAGAACCAACTAGTGTAAGCTAACTTAACAAATTAAACTTGTCTGTTA
Organism: Aquilaria sinensis; assembly: GCA_005392925.1. Lineage (NCBI taxonomy): Eukaryota > Viridiplantae > Streptophyta > Magnoliopsida > Malvales > Thymelaeaceae > Aquilaria > Aquilaria sinensis. The sequence continues at coordinate 226,204 of SMDT01003184.1, read as the reverse complement.
ACACTCACATTGCAAAAGGTCCACTTTATGTTCGACACCCATTACCAAATACCAAACCTTTTAGTGCAAGCTAGCTTAACAAGTATAAACTTGTCCACTAACTCATACACAGTTAGTTCCTTACTTTAGGTTTGGTACCTGACAATTCCTAACATTCACTAGACTAAGTGTGTTATAAGTGCACTATGGACTTGCCATATACACCACTAGCACCTTAAGGAATAATCTGCTCTAAGCTCCACTATACTCTAGGGCTTTTCCAAATAAGTGAGATACTAAGACTTGCAAGTCCTAGCCTACCCTTGAGTACTAATGCTCCCCTCAGACGGCCCCTATGCATTAGGTATACCGATGCACTAGCCAAGGTGCCCATGCATCACCCGAGCACCATGATCCTACTGCCTTCGTTACTCTGGAGTCTTTTGCATCAACAAGCCTACTAGAGAAAACCTCTCTGGAATGAATGCCAAGACCTCCAAGCAGCTAGTAGCCCTCGGGCCTTGTCCGTGCCCTCTCGGATCAAGTCTGCAGCATTCAACAATTAAGCTAGCAATAAACTACCCAAGCCAAAGGTCTTAATACTTCAACTACTCCACTCAGAGTATTTTTGGTGCCCAAATCCTACACACTTAGTCTCTTCACTTTTTTACTTTCTTGCACATAGAGCCTAACATGTTACACGTGTTGGATTAGATCTTTAGGTGTGTACTTTGTACACTTGCTTCTTAGCCATCGATAACTATCCCATGCTCGAAGCATCTATGGGTCATTCGCTAAGTTGTAAGGTACTACTTGGTCCTAGGCTGACTTAGGCATCCTTGGCTTGGTAGTTGACTAGACACATCGGCCCATTCACTAGGCTCCAACATGCCTCCCGTCCTACTTGATTCCTTGACCACCTTATAAGCCTCCTGACCTTTAACGCTCTTAAGCATCTCCATGGCCACCGTTCTTCACTTAAACTATGGTTACAAAAAAAGGCCATTTCCAACATCCATGCTCAACTACCATACCTTATATACACCATGCTGACCTCTCATCAGGAGGATGTACCCTTGGCTTCACCACATGCATTCAACTTACTTGGTGGGAGAACTGACTTTAGTTAACTATCGGGTGGTGGTTAGCCTTAGAAAATCACTCAGGTGTCTCATCCCCTACAACTCCGCCTAGTGCTCCAACTATACACCTCGGGACCGGTTCTATCCTTCGGAGTTGTGAGCTTACCCACTAGCCTTGACCAATCATGTAGATCACAAGCTTTTCCTTTTGAAGGCATTAGGGTCTAGTGAAATGCTCTAACTCTAGGATTTAACTAGCTCAACCAATATCCACACTGACTAGGCTTTCAACCTTTAGCTTTTCTCTACTCCGTTAACACAACAACTACCGGAGTCATAAAACAAATGCCTGAGCACAATTGTACCTATACTTGACCTGGAACTTTAATTACTAAGCATGACACTTAACTAGGTGGAGATTACATTTACTTTGTGGCTACTTATGAGTCGACTTTCGATTGGTCATAGTGAATTCTTCCCCATGGGCACTCATTGGACATTACCTCTTAGGGTTGATGCATAACATCCTCTTTCTGGCAACACTTAGTCATCTTCGACCTGATAGTTCAATGTTCCCTTAACTTACTAGCATTAACATAAAACATCAAGCAATCACCACAGCATCCTCAGTTCCACTTAGACCTTAGTCATTTTGCCTTTCACTAGTGGAGTCTTTTTTTTTTCACAAGTCAACTCGGTGACCCTAGACTTCACTTAACCTCGAGTTGATGACCATAAGTCACCAACTATCCCTCAGTCCATAGCAGCCATTCCTATTGCTTGGGTCCTTTTATTACCTTCCAGCAATCATGCCGAACCCTAGCAATGACTTTACTTCTACTAGCTCAAACCTAGGGTATATAGTTAACGAACAGACAAGTCTATCCATCTATCTACCCCCGAATGAGATCTTTCCACTTTTTTTCCTTACATGGTTACCTCCTACATTCAATGGTTACGAATAAAAATTAAAACTTACCTACTTACCTTTACGGCATTTGACTGAACTACTCTATTGCTTAGTTACTCTAAGGAACTCATCCATTCAACTAATTAGTCATTCGTTATCAACTAGGCCATTGAACCAACTCACTCAAGAAGACAACCTATGAAACTTTGAAAAATTTCCAATCTAAGCCACTTAGGCCTCCACTTATGTGGTTTAACGCATTAGTAAGTGGGTCCTAGGTTGCTAGGTATTAACGCAATACTTGGTGCATCATTGGGTTCTTAATGCATTTGAGTTAGCCTTTAACCCAACTTAAAACTACTACCCATCATGCCAAAATAAAATTTTGCTAGTAAATTGATGCTAGAATTTACCAATAGGGTAACTAGACTACTAATGAAGGGTTAAAGACTTACCTCACACTAGCCATGCACTGCCCATGAAATAACTATGGCTACGCGTCGTATTCAACTGGTGGCTACCTACCTCGACAATTGCTCTGGTGAACTAGGTCGACTTTTTGTGGCAACAGCTATTGGGGACAAACTTCCTAGGCTGGTCTTAACTTAACCAAGCCCAAATATGAGACTAGTTCAATGACTACTCGGACAGTTGGCAACATTTCCTAGGTGTAAGCTAAGAGTGATGCACTCTTTGTGCCCTTGGACCATAGCCTTTTTCTCATGATCCGTTCTTGTTCTTCGGTCTTCTATTCACTATCGCACTATGGGCTTGTCAGCCATGCTCCTACAAGGTTAGATGAACTAACCTCCACCTCGTAGTCTCATGTCTTCGGCTCATCTAACACTCCACCGAGAGTTGCAACATGCTGCACCATTTGCCGGTGCCCACCTTGATGATTCTTAGGCACCTTCATATGCTAGCTCAAGGCCTTGGGGAAACTTGGCCTCAAGCTCCTACTCTCGATGGGAAAAGTAAGAGAATGCTACCCTTTCTTTGTAACCTACATGATTAAGTTTTTGTCACTTAGGTTAGTGCACCCTCGGGTATCTTTAGTGTTGCCTAACCCATCCAAGTTTGTGGGTTCAAGCTTTGACATTTCTAGAGTAACCAACTCAGCATTGTAGTAGTCTTTGCCTTGGGGGTTTCCATATCCTCCTAGTTTTACAGATCATGTAGCCTACCTTATGTTTGAGGTCCAAAACAACTTCCTAGGATAGTGGTCACATCCCAACTACTTGCACCAAGATGTTGTTCTACCTTGGAACAAGCCAAATTAAATGCCCTAACATTGCCACACTAGACTACTAGGATCCATTCACCATTGCAACCTGCAGCCAAAACCAGATGACAACTCACAGATGTTGGTTAGTACTAACTACCCTATTACAAGGGCAATCCACTAAATCTTAATTCCTAGCCTCCAATGACCAGGACTGAGCTTTGATACCAAACTGAGATAGCCCTTCATGGGTCTGCCTAGGAAGCCTATGATAATGGGTTCCATACTAGTCACAATTGACTAATTGATTACATGCACACCGGTTAAAACCTTCATGCTTTTAGTTAATTAACCATCTATGCAACCATACATGAGTAATGCTTTGACATAAGTAATAAAATAAGTAAATAAAGCAAAACACATTGCCATGATCTTTCATTAAAAGCCAACATCAAAATCATCAATGCATACAAAAAATTTATGAGTTTCACTACACATAATTGACCATGTCCAAGCATTCATACAAAAATAGACTATGCTCGTACCCAAGAGCGACTCTAAAGTACACTACTCAACATGAGCATTGGAGGCAAACTAGTGTATGAAACCTGTGCACTGAACAAAACTACTAAGATCCATAACTAAGCTCCCACCTTAGAGCAACTCTCGATGGCAGGCTCCAAATCCCTCCCTTATGCTTTGTAACCTCTATCGGCCAAAAAGACAACTATAGTTAGCTCCACAACTTAACCAACAAGTGAACCACAAACTAGAATCATGGAGATTCAAATAAACAATATACTTGCTCATGAGTTTAGCTCAAAAACCCTCACTAGTTACTGGTTCAACGACACGCAAAACTGTACAACAAAAGCTAAGAGAGTGAAAATCAAAGATTCTTAGTAAGGGATCCTTCAACCTACAAGAAAAATACTGAGGACACATATATATAAATAATATATGAAGTCTACTATGAGCATTTGCAATCTGAGGGCTAACATATGTGCATATATTCGAGTTTTTTGGGACCCCTCCTCTTCATAGTCCTTTCATAGGCGTCACTTCGTGCCTAGCGAGTTTTGGCCCCTAACTCACTTCTAGTAAGCCTTAGCTTACCAATGTAGTAACTTTAAACTTTCTTTGGCTGTTGTGTAGGTGAACATGGTGAATGCACTTCGCCTGAGTTCCAAAGAACTCACTAGGTGTACTAAGTCTCCATAAAGTCCCTTAAGTCCTTAGACTTATCTAGGTAACTTGTGTACTAACCCTCTACCTTAAAACCTTACCAAGGGTGTACCAGGTTTTCACTTGTACCTCAAGTAATCTTGCTTAGGCCACAAGTGCGCTAAACCTTTGCACAAGGCACTTACTTATCCGCCATTACCTGGTTCACCCTAATGGAGTGGCAATGATCATAGTTGGACTCATAAATTCTAGGTTCCATTGGACCGTCTTAGGTGGACTAGGTACCAAAAGGTCAAACTAGGCTCCTAGTGGTACTAAACCCTTCACCCGACTAATGGTGCTCTATTGTGGCCAAATATCCCTTCATTTTTAGTGAAAACACCAATAAAAATAAGCTAAACCATGCTTGGGAAAAGCATGAAAATTCTAGCCTTTCCTCTTAGTTTCACGTAGAGTCTTGAATTACCTCAATCGAACACCCGAGCAAAAAGTTATGGCCAAAATACTACAGCATGTCAATGTTGTCGAGTGCTAGCGCCTAGGCGCTAAGCCAGCACTGAGGCACAAGAAGCCATTTTCTTTGGGTTTTAAATGGGGTCCTGGGAACTGTAGTGCTAGGCCTTCAAGGCCTAAACCTTCTCCTATGTGCCTAAGGCTCTTTGAGGGCTTCCAATGCCTTCCAATGGCCCTAAGAATGCCTCTACTTGCCTCAAACCTACATGTACACATGCACTAGGCCACAATACACCATTTTCCTCAAGCTCTTGGTGTACCATAACACCACACTAAGCTTGAATTCATCAATAGTCCAACATAACCTATACCATCCACTAACCTCTACCATTCACAAAACTACTTGAATTCCATCACAAGTAAGCTTTGAATGGCATCAAATATGCATAAATCATAAATCCCTTATCTCAATTAACCTTGAACTAGCAACAATCAAACACTGCAAGCCAAGAACATTACAATCCAAGGCTCCACTAAGGATTTTCCTAGGTTTCAAAGCAATACAAAGCTCATGGCACTAAATTAGCACGAACCCAACAAAACCTAAGCTTGATTAAGCTCAAGAAAAAAGAAAACTTCAAGAACAAAGAGTTACCTCACGAATCAAAGCAATCCCAAGCTTAAAAATGCCTCAACAAGCTCCAAAATCACAAAACAAGAGCAAGGCAAGCTTCTATCCACTTGGGCACCAAGAAAAGCTTCCAAATTTGCCAAGAAACCAATAAATTGAAGTGAATTGAGCAAGAAATAGAGAAGGGAAGAAAGGGCTGCGAATTTGAGTTGGAAGAATGAGGCAATAGTGCCAAAATCCCCTTCCTAAACAAGTTTAAAAAGCCATAAAGTGCCCCTCAAACTTTTTTAAAACTTGCAAAAATACCCTACCTTCAAATAGTAACTAGGGTATTTAATAACTTAGTCAAAAATACAAACTTAAGCTTTGAGTTTTTCAAAACACTTTTTTTACTCCCGGGATTCATCCTGACCCTTTGGGGTGTAAAATGACCATTTTGACCCCGAGCAAACCTAGCACCATAAACCACTTAAAACCAACTAAACCTTGAGTGACTTACATAATTCTACTAATTCATATTTAATTAAGGTATTTAAGCTAGAAATTTATAAACTTACCTTGCTCACTGAGCATTTCACTAGGAGGGCCATAACAAAAGTGGTTAGGAAGCCATAAACATTAAAAAGGGTTACTAAGATTACTAAACTGGGACTTAGTTTCCATAAGAAATAAGAAATAAGGACAATGATGATTGATCAAGGATCAAACATGATGCACCGTCGTTACCCTCCCCAAACCATGGCATTTGAAACTTAGGAGCTTCATGGTGAGTCTAGATCTTGATGGTGATCAAACTTCAAGTTTTCTTTTTTGGTTAACTTATCCTTGATTTCTGATAAAGCCAGCACAAGTAGAAAACCTAGCTGCATGGCAGAAACTTTATATCCTCTACCACCTGTGCATTAGAAAAAGACATATATGTTTAAACAAACTTTGGGAGAACCATGGTGGCAAATAACGTACCTTCTTAGGATGACTGACTAGGCCATTAAGATGCTGCAATTTATCCAACTTACCTCATTTCAAGCTAGCTATGATAAGTCTCAACCTTTTCCAAGCCCTCCCAAAGTTCTATGAGGTTGGTCAAATATAAGCCTTAGCATATTGCCTAGGACATCCCATATCACGCATGTGGCAGTTAGCCATAAACCTTTGTAGGTTCAAAGAGTTGATGTATAGGTCATCAAAGCTAGGCAAGATTTGTTCAGCAGAAGAAAATGAGGGTGGCCGAAGAGATTGCAAACAAATTGTTGTTGGAATGATTTTGCCTCCATGACTTTGCCTACCCTTCACTTGACATTTACCTTGCTTGATGAGTGCACAGCGAGCATGACTAGAATAGCTAGATGATGCCAAAGAGGAATTGAGATAGTTATTTTACTTCATAAGGAAAAAGACACCCTTCAATGAGATGGAGAAGCATTAAACATAAAGAGGCTATCCACCTTTTCCTTGTGAGTTCTTGAACAAGTTGATATTTTCCTTGTCCATGTATTATAAATGTATCTTCTTTAACCCTATTTATTGTAATATTGATTCTAAGTAAAAACAAACTTATAGTTAAGTTTTACTGTGTTATTATCATTTTGGGCTTGGGTTGAGTTTGAGTTGATACAAATGAAATGACTTTTCATGCTCATGTTGGGCCAGTTAACTAATTTCTTCAGGGTCAAGATTAATTTTCTATCCTTGGTCAAATTGTAATGGGTTATTTGGGTTTTGATTCAAGTTCTGGTTAACCGTTGGAGCCTATTTTAGTAGAACAATGAAAGTTAAAAACTAAATTTTGGATATTATATCAAAAAAATTTGGATATTTTTGGTTTCAGCCATTTGGAATTTACATATTTTAGGATTTAGGTCATTTTTTTTATTCAGGTTGCATTAGTTCAGGTCATTTCATCACTTAGCCAGAAAGCCTAAAATGAATAGAAACTAGGTTTAATGACACAATTCATTTAAGAGGAAACACAAAAATCTACTTGTAAAATATATCTAAGGCAATAGAGTATTTTTTATCTTATTGGTAGAATATTGAATGAGGCAAATAAATTATATATATATATATATATAGGTTTTTGTATGCCAACCACAAAATCAAAAATTCTAGTAGATAGGACACTGAAATTACAGAAATTTGCTAAATTTTAAAGATAACATATTATAATGTTTAAAGAGACAACCATAACAAAAGCTAAACTGGGCTTTAGTTTTGGTTCCATTTGAGATTTTCTTGCTTCATTCGGCTTATTTTTCATACTCATTTAGAACATATCCCACATTATTTTGAGTTTGGGGTTTGTCAAATTTTGCTAGTTCTTATAATCAGATTGAGTTAAATTTAGTTGAATTTGTGCCTTGACATTTGAAATAATTCAGATCATGTTAGGCTCAAATTTTGATACATCAAATAATGTTCTACATGTTGATATTTCCATACTACGGATGTGCAGGTTCAATGGCTTAAAAAACACAAGTTAGCAAGACACTAAAGGTATTTGATGTTTAGCTTAATTGATAACTTGTAAGTATACCAAAGTTACCCCTAAATTGAGGGCCAGAATTCAAGCCTTCAAATAGGGGGAAAAAATCCACCAACCACTTTAAATGGACTTTTTTCAATTTTTTTTGTCTCAACGTATAATTAACTTGTATTCTTTTCCTCCCAGCAATCTTGCTCCATCTTTCTTTTTGGGATGTCCTAATTTATTTGTATTAGTACCTTATTTGGTAAATTTTATCATACAAATGACAATTATTCCCTTGTTAACCTTGATTCACCACTCTCCAAGCCTCTTTTTCTCCTGTCCTTAACTTGTTACTTTGGCCACAACTTATTTTTTGTGTCTCTCCTTTATTTTATCTCTCTTCAAGCCTTTATTTCTTCTGTCTCTGACAAATGTAGCTTTCTCTTCTTCATTGGTGGTAAGCTCTGATCATTGTCCAATCGACCTTGACATGACCTCCACCGCCTCTCCAACAATCTCAATGACTTTGATTTGCTTCTTAGATCCTTGCTCATTCACTTTCAGTTCGTTGATGATTTTCCAGATTTGGTGTGACGTTGCTAGCAATCTTTTCCAATTTTTCCTAGCTTACTAAGGTTGGAGACAAAAAGAAGCAACATGTTGATGCCGAATTCAATGAGGGCTAACAAAGAAATTGGTTTATGTTTAATTAATCTGTTGCCCTAATTAATCTACAATCCCCATCACACAATAACTTCTATTAGAACTGAAGAAGATTAAAAGTTGTTTTGGCTCATTATGTTTGGCAACTTAGAGCAATGATATAGCATGATTGGGTTTATTTAGGAATTTTTTGTAATTTTCTAATCACTTCTCTAGCATATGGTTTGAAAGCTAGCCATGCCAACCATGTCAGTTTTACCTTCAATGAGTGGTAAATCAGGGAATATTGGGTTTGAGGAAGGCGGATTAGGCCTTTTACTAAGAATTCTTAAGATTGGATCCTTGCCTTTCAAGGTAAGAGCGGTCATTGCCTTCAAAGCCATCATCCTTGACCTTAAGAATGCTTGGGTGATTTTAGCATATGATAGAATATCGATTTTGATTCTATCAATTTGGGTCCCAATCAACACAAACACATGCCATAGTTACAATTAGGAAAAAAGAGAGAGACAATGAACACATGAAGAGAGACAAAGAGAGGTGGTCAATAGAAGGGCATTATAAAAAAAATGAAGGAAAATAGACAATTTTTTTAATATGTAGTCAAACCCAAATGGCGTAAGTTTGCTAGGACGAATGGTGTAATACTTATGAATATTTAAAAAAAAAAAAAAAAAAAGGTAAGGTGACAAAAGCCTAGCCATGAATCCTCATAAACAAAGTGCATCATAAATTAGGTAGTGCAATTCACAAAGCTGGGCAAATTACAAGTCAAACTTTTTTTTTTTGCATTCAAAATCATAAATAGTTAACAGGGATGAAGAGAAAGTAAAGGAGTGGAGTAATCATAAGGTGGAGATACACGTTCTTGTGACACTATTACAAAAAAAGTTGTGATGTAGGATCTTTATTGAAGCTACTTTATCTTGAACTAGGCTTGCCATAGAAGGACTAAGTGCCATACATTCTCCTAAAGCTGCCATCACTTTTGAGTAATCAGAAAGAATAGTACTTCCACCATCCCACCAATCTTGCTCCATGTTTCTTTTTGGGTTGTTTCAAAATCTTTGCAACATTTTCATATTTAGTAACTTACTTTACCATTCTACCCTTCAAACTATTATTTTAATATCAACTTTTTCTAACTTTCTTTATTTACATGCAAAATATTAAAGTAAAAGTAGAAACAACACTCAAACTTTTTCTACTTTCTTATAATCTCTACACCAAACCAAATGGACAAAATTGGTGGGATGAAAGGAGTAATATTAAAGAAAGAAAGCCTCAAGAAAGCAAACATTGCTCCCTTGATAGCCACTAGCTCCACTTCAAAGACAAATTCATAATCTTGCCATCCTTGTCCTTCTCGAAGTCTAGGAAGAGCATTGACATCCATCCATAATCACTCAGCTGTACCGAAGCCTAAAGGACGATGCTAGCTCTGTAAACTAAAAAGAATTACAGAGTCTTTAATTGACTTCTGCCTTTAAAAGAACCCTATGTGAGCTAAAAATGGAGGAGGGTTTATCTTGAACACGGAGAGAAACTACTTATAATTTTTCAAAATGTGTAGTCCTTAAAGAAGAAAATTTTTCTGTAGATGAGAGATTGGGTGTTAAAAGGGATATTCTAAAAAATCATTCCTCCATAGCTAGAGAGTCCATAAAGAATAAAATAAAAAGTTGAGCTAATTCTCATGCCATTTCCTCTGAAAGGCCATATTATTCAAAAGTCATGACTCAAAGGACTAAAAGCATGTGGATAGAGGACCAACACTAAAATTACCCCATATCTCAATGAAACCACAATAAAACTAGAAAGGATGAAAAAAGGACCACTCATTCAACTTACATCTCAAACACCAGGGATTGATGAGACCACAATAAGCAATGAGGTTGGACATAGTAGGAAGAACATTTAAAAGACAATTTCAAAGAAAGACCTTGAATTTCTATTAAAGATTTGTGCCTAGGGCTTTTTACATACGTAGAAGGATTGGGGTCCTTAGCAAGTCCAAGACAACTAAAATTCAGATTCATATAGAGAGAGGCTTGGTTGAGCAATTGGAAAACATAACCATCTCAAACTAGTATCATCCATTTGGCCTACCTTCCTAGTGGATAGAATTAGACTGTGAGAAAAAAAAAAGGTTGATAGGATAAGAATGATGTTTAATATTTGATAAGGGAGATAAAATGTATATGTTCCCTATTCTAACCTAGAATCCCCATTGTTAGGTCTTAAACTTTGAGATTTTTATGACCTAAAAAGTTTTAGCTCAATGCCCTTAGAATACTCGGGGTGACTACCAAGATCGAATAATCATGCTAAACCCAGATAGAATTGTCGTTACCATTAATTTGCCTATGAGAATTGCAAAGAATATCTAACCATATAGAAGACTTCCTTAGATCAGGGAAGAGTTACCTTTACTATTGACTGACCTAACAAATTGAGCTGAGTTGAGCCCAATCACCCGACCTCAAAACTTGGCTCATTAAAGATTAGCTTAGCTTGAGCTCAAGCATAATTTTGATGAGCTCAGTAAATAAGGAATGAAACTCAGTTCAACAAGGCTCAGTCTCGACTCAATAGTTTGATAGGCTTGAAGCTTAGCTTGTATGGTAGAGCACAATTTGAGCTTAATTGAGATTTCTTAGACTCAATAAGAGCTAAATTAAGATTTTAGGAATTAGAGTATTATTAATTTTAATAAATTAATTATATTATATTAATGTTATATTAGGCTTTTTAGGCACAATAAAAATATGAGCATAACAATATTGAACTCGATCTCAATTTGTTAAGGATTCAAATTTAGCATATGCCTCAACTTCAAGCTCAAGACTCTTTAAGACCAATTTGATAACGAACAAATCAAGTTCAAACTCAAACTATTCAATCAGGAATTGATTCATTTCCACCCAAGTTAGAACTGGAGCCTTATGCCAATTAGCTACAATTTCGGGAGTAAAAAGAAAAAGAAAGAAAGAACTTGGTATCTAGATACTAAATAGTAAATAGACTCGTAATATCCCATTCAAATTATCTAACAAAAATACACACTTATGAGTGTTCTTTCTTTCATTAGCGAATAAAAACATCAATTTAGTTATATTGTTGGAGAATTATACAAGCATAGCATAAATAACAAAACTGAGAAATAGAACAGAAGATGCTAAAGCATTTGGTCCATACAAATCAAAAGGAGAAGTTCAACAAGAAGAGCCAACTTACATTTAGTCATAGATTTGTTGATTTACAGCCTTATTTAGTGCTATGTACAATTACACATATGTACTCTCACAATTGTATAGTCATTCCTCTCTGCATTGAAGCTATTCCGACTATTGAATTACCATCAAATCCTTCATCTTCTTTTTTTGTACTCAGAAATATATATAAAGGCTAAGGAAACAACGATGAAGCAAGTTGACGCATTATTGCCACTTTATCTTGGGGGACAATTACTATTGCTTCACGAGGAATTGATTTGAACATGTCAATGATCTTTTGGATTGTATGTTAAACTTGAGGAGCCAAATGGAATGGTTCCTCTTATCGCTTGCAGAACCTAGGTAAAGTTTGAGAGAAAAGTAGCATCAGGGATATGAAATTTGCACACTGCTTTATTTGCCTCTAATAAACCATGAACTTCAACTTCAAGAGCCAAAAGAACAAATGGTATATTAACTTTGTGCTGAAGTTTAGGTCGACCACTAATTCCTTTACATACTCATGCCATAGCTCTCATTTGGCTTGATGGTCTTCAATCTTCATCTATGACAAATAATTTTGAAGAGGCAAAGTTAGGTTGAACTTCACTAGTGTCCCAAGTATGGCATAAATTATGTAGTGTATTAAAAAATTATTTCTGATATTTACAAAGAAACTTCCTAGAAGCTTGAATATGTTGGATTAATTCATCTTATCTTGCTACAATTGAATGAGCTTGAAATGGAGCATTTCGAAAGGTACTTTCATTTCTACCAAGCCAAATAAGCCAGAGTGTAGAGACTATATATATAAAACAATAAAAAATGAAACTACTTGTGATTAATGACAAGGTCCGATACCTAAGTCTCAAATAAGGAAATTTTGTAACACTTTGTTGTGTACAGAAAGAACCCTACACCTCTAGGGAACCTTGACAATCCTAGAACATATGTAAAGAAGTTTCACGATGTTTCTGACATTGCAAACATATAGGACTTTAAAGGCTCCCATGAATAGCTAGGTTAGCTGCTATAAGAAGAGCACTGGAAAGACATTTCCATATAAAGACTTCAAATTTTTGTGGTATCTGGAATGCCCACACCTTTTTCATGATATTGGATCATTCTGGGTGAGGGCTTATACCTAATGAAGTAGCAACTGGGTTTAGAAAAAAAGCTTATTGATTTCAGAGTTCCTAGTAAGCTTGTTTCGTAGTTAAAGTTCTAGAGCAACTTCCAAGCCAAATGACTAAACTTGATTAGTAATGTGCTTCGAGAAAATTTGTCTAATAGCTGGAACTGACCATTAATGTTATAGGAAGTCTATTAAATCAGAAACTCTTAGTTTGTTACCATAGCTATTTAGAGATTTGTATTGAATAATTTGTTGGCGCTTAACTCAATTAATCCATGCATCTTCCCAAACTTTAATAGGAACACCATTTCCCATGACCAATTGATGGTGATCTTTGATGAGATTTTTTCCATAAAGAAGACTTTTCCAAATGGTAGACGCATTAGGTGCCACCTTAGCTTGCCAAATAGAATGCGTATGACCATATTTAGCAACCAAGACTTGAACAACAAGCCTATTAGGGTCACCCATAAATAGTCACTAAAAGGTCTTAGCCAAATGGAATTGATTAAATAGTTGCATGTATTTAATCCTAAGACCACCAAGTCCTTTGGGAAGTTTAATAATTCCTTGATGCTTCATGTGGATGCCCTATTTTTCAGAAAGCCAGACCACCAGAATCTAATAAACTGCTTTGATAAAGTGTCTACCATGATTACTAGGACTTTAAAAAGAGACATTAAGTAGATCAGAATTAAAGAGATAGTGGATTAAATTAACATTCGGTGGCTAGCATTATTGAGTAGCTTGCGTTTCCAATTTTCTGTCTATTGTTTGATTTTATTAACTAAAAAGTGGAAAAAGGATGTTTTGCTAAGGTCTTGACAAAAAGGTAACTTGAGATAATTAAGAATACCATTGTTAATCTAAAAAGGCAACAGCTGGCAAGCTTCCTATTAAAGAGTGCTTGGGACATTGGCACTAAACATCCATTTCAATTTTTGGAAATTGATATCCAAACTAGCAGCGATTGAATACGGACTTAGGGAATTCTGGATTGCTTGGATAGCAGCTGTAGAAGGTTTAAAAAAAGAGGGCAATCATTAACAAAAAATAAGTGGCTTATTAAAGGACCACTTCTACTGGCCTTTAAACCTGTAAAGGAATTTGATACCTAAAGGTGGCTTAAGTAGCTTGAGAAAGCTTCAGCACACAAAATAAATAGGTATGGTGATAGTGGGTCACCTTGTCTGATTCCAATTAAGGCAGTAAAGTAATCGGTTGTACTATTATTTACCAAGACTGAGTAAAAGACAGAGGTTACACATTGCATAATTAAGTTAATCCAATGAGTTGGGAAATTTATGGCTCGTAGGTCTCTTTCAATGAAGGACCATTGGAGGAGATCATATGCCTTCCATATATCGAGTTTAAGCACTACTTTATAAGCTCTTGCCCCACTTTGAGCATCTGTCTTGTGAACTGCATGTGAAATTTCATGAGCAATTATTATATTATCCTGGATAGTCCTTCCCAGGACAGAACCATTTTGGAACGGGGATATAAGAGAGTCAAGCACTATTTTAAATGGTTAACCATCACCTTAGCGATGTTTTTGTAGAAAGTGTTGCAAAGGCTAATAGGTCTTAGGTCATCCACTGTTTAAACATCTAGTTTTTTAGGAATTAGAATGATGAAATTCCTATTGGCCTGTCTTAACATGAAGTCACCATTTATGAATGAGAAAGCTGCCTCAGTTATTGAATGACACACAATTCCTCAATATTTCTTAAAGACTATTGGTTGAACACCATTAGGCCTTAAAGCTTTGAAGTTTCCAAGTTGAAGTGCTGCCATTCTCACTTCCCCTTTCATGAATAGGGTTAACAAAGAGGCATGTTATTGTGATGATAAACCCCTTGTAATAGTAGAGCAAATATGATCTTGAGTCTAATCTCTGACAATTAGGGTGTGGTCATGGAGGTGTTTAAATAAAGCTTGGATATAGGATTGTATAGCATGAATTGAATTCAACCACTACCCATTATTATCTTGTAGCACCGAGATCCTTGAAAATGCCCTCCTATTTTTTATAGCCTAATGAAAGAATTGTGTATTGGAGTCGCCAAAAGCAAGCCATCAAATTTTTGACTTTTGGGCCCAAAGATGTTCCTCTACTACTAAAATGTTGATGTATTCTTGTCATAATGTTTTTATGGTGCCTTCTTGTGATCTAATATCAAGATGAGCTTGGAGCAATTTGTGTTCCACTTCTGCTATCCTTTTGGGAAAGTCGCCTATTATTGACTTACTCTAGACTTGGAGAGAATGAACTAACTAAGTACATTTAGTAGTGACTTGAAATAACTGAGAGTCACGAATGTTGGAAGACCAAATATATTTAACAATTTATTCACATTGGGAGATTTAAAGCTAGAAAGTTTCAAACCTGTGGGGTTAGTGAAAGAATTGCTTTGAAGGATACATGTCTAAAAGGTGTGGAGCATGATCCAACCATTGAATACCTAGATTAAGTAATCTCATATCAAGGGTAGTGTTCAACCAGGCTTCATTTGCAAATGCTTGATCTAGAACTTCAAAGATTGTGCTATGACCTTCCTGAAAGTTTGTCCAAGTGAATTTTGGACCACCACAAGGAATCTGAATAAGATGAAGCTCTTCAATAAGAGAGTGTAAATGAATCACTTTTGGGAAATGTTGAAAGTTGGCACTAGTTTTTTTTATCCGAACAACACTTGGTTGAAGTCATTAATTGGAAGAGTAGGGCCCTCATACTGCTTAATGGCTTCCAATATATTTAAGTAGTGGCTCTCCTATGTTGAGCATTAGGATGGCCATAATACCTACTAGATACCACTAATGTGTTCTTTTGTCTTTAAGGGCTACCAAAAAGAGATAATGAGTACTAGAGACTATATTACAAGTGATGGAGGTTTGCCAACCAATCCATAATCCTCCATTTCTACCTACTGGATCTACACAAAAGTGATTCTAAAAGCCTGAACATTGGAGACTACTACTAAGGGTGCTAGTAGAGGATTTTGTTTCCATCAAGAAAAGAATCTATCAGTGATGATCGGTTAAGGATTTGAGATGGTGAACCACCATCAGTAGCCCCAAACAACAGCAGTTAAAACTGATAAGTTTCATGGCGATTCTGGGGTTTAATGATGGTCAAACCCTAAAACCTTTTTTTAAGAACATCAAATTCTTGCCTTAGAGAACGTTGATACTAACAAAAAGACTAGTTGTGCAGCTAAAAACTTTTCATCCTCCTTCACTTAAGTATAAAAAAGAATTCTAGCTTTCAGCTTGTTTTTGGGTCTTTCCATGTCTTTTAACCTTTTCATAGGGTGATTAAGTAAAACGTCATCTTCCTCCGCTCACAATTGCTAAGTTAATGAGGGGAAAAGTCTATGGTGTTTTAGAGCACATCCAGAAGCCATACCTAAAAAGATGAACATGCTCTCTAATCCAATTGCAAGGTTGGTGTTGACCTCACTTACCTCTTTTTGAAATAGAGTCACAGGATGAAAATAAAGATAATCACCTCCTTCGAATCAACATTGAAGGTTTGGGTTGAGTTTACAACCAACATTCTCTACTCAAGAATAGATGAGAAGAATAATGTGAGGTAAGTAATGGGCCACTGTGAATATTTTGACCCAGAGATGAAATAGTCTCTTCTCCATATACAGGCGAGTTATCAAGGTGTTTTGGACCCATTCCCTTTGGAACTTTAGATTCTTGAATATTTATTGATTGGTATGATACTTGTAGATGAGGCATAGGCCTAACAACTAATATTGTCTGCACCTCCAATACATCAAGAAAACCAACTTTACTTGAATCCTAAAAAGAACCAGCTTTCCCGAAATTTTGTCCAAGGTCGAGCTTCTCTAATAACATAATATAATTCAACGAAATAGGAACATCAACTTTCTCAGCTTATGGGACACCACCACCATAAAAAAGTGTTTAGTCATATAAATTCCATTAGGGGGAGACTGGTTCTTAACATCATGCATTAAAGATTGGAAATGTAAGGCCTAAAAATCTACTCTACAACATTTTTCAGAAGACTCTTTTTGATGATCATTTCCTCATTTTATAGAGTACTTGTCCGTTGCAACTGGAGCACACATAGGACCTGGGCTTAAATGTCGATAATAGTCTTGCTTGATTACATCTAACTTTGATTTCAGTTTTCTGGCTTCCTCTGAAATTGAAGTATGGAAATCAAATAATAGCATGTTCTCACCAGTCTCAGTGCCATAATGTTATTCTTCACCATCCCAATTGTCTTCCTTGCAAGGGAGTAATGGCATAACAACCTCCTCTGTTGATCTACTATAAGAAATAATAAGTTCATGATAGTAAGTTGTGAATGACCTACTCAGCCACATTGTTTACAGACCTTGAAAACTTTTTAATAGGTTAAGTTAACCCAATGGGTAGCTACTTGAAAATGTCTGAGAACAAGACCCTGAAGCAGAGGCCAAGCAACATCAAATTGAATCTTGATTCTAAGAAAATGCCATCTATGAGGCGAGTTGCTTTTCCCCTCAAACTCTAAAACATAACCTAACTTGGAGCCAATCAAATGAGCTGTAGCATCTGTCATATAAGTGGGAGGAAGATTATGTATTTGTACCCAAATTGAAGCCTAGTTGAATTCATGTGCATCATAAGGCAGAAGTTGATGGAGCCGTCGACATAGAATAAGTGCACCATAAAAAACCCATGGACTCTAAAGATGGAAATGCCCTAGATTGTGCCATGAAAACACCTTCACAAGAAATCTATTCCTCCCTACTGCTCCAAGAACTTTGGCCTTTGTCTTTCCATACCACATCTTATCTATTTGTCATTGCATGAAGGGTACGGAAAAGACTGGACGATCAATGGCCTTTCGTACAAACAATTATTTAGAAGCTGGCCATTAACTTTGGACCTAAAGAAATATCCAACTGACCATGCCAATTCTGGGAACTAAAAACCAGAAGCTGTTGATGTCATGATTGAAGTAGTTAAATAGGAAGCAAATACTAGGAACCACGATAAGAACCTTTAGCTGCACGAACAGATAAAGATACTGAGATTGATCAAGCTTCTAATAGGCACGCATAACTCCCACAATCACGCATCAAGTACCAAAATAAATAAATAAGACAGTGGCAATAACAATAGTCTCCAAATTACCCGATGAATAGATAGTGGTTGGTAACAATCAGCAACAATTTCAAAAGACTATTTAAATCAAGAAATCTATTGAGTAGGAGTGTGGAAGAGGAACGAAACTAGAGTTTGTCTGAAACTGAAAGCGTCGACGGAACTGTAGTCACTTTGATTCAAAAACCATAACATTAAAAGTAGCTGCAATGTAGGCAATGGGCACTCCATTGGTGGACGACCAGTGTGTAATCAGGCCCAACATAACTATTGCAACAACGCCAAAAGAATGGACTCCAAATTCCGCAGCAAAGAGGAAAGGATGAACTACAGTAAACCCAAGGAAACTTGACTTATAAAAATCGCTGGAAATAGCAAGACTCACTCTGCCAGAAGCAAGCCTAGGGAGACTCGTCGACAGTAGATTAGAGCAGCCGGCAGCGCAGCGATTGACCGGAAAGGGGTAGATGGAGAAGATATAGGGGGCACGTGTATACAAGCGGATTCACCTCTCAGGGAGGTCAAAACCTTCATCTCGGGTTGCCATACCAACAAACTTATAGTCTCCCATGGACAAGTTGAACAAAATCAAGTGATATTTTTTATGATTGGTGCCATGTCCACAGTTAGAGCCAAGTGCGCAATATAAGCTGTTGCAAAGTCCACAAATCATGGTTTTTAAATTTGTACTGGCCAGTACCAGGCCAGAAACAGTATGAGAAAGCCGGAACAAATTCTGTCCTTTGTACCAGATTTACCGACCAATACTGAGTGTACCAGCTGTCTCGGTATGTACATGTCATACTGTTTCGGCACCAGCCAAATATTATTTTTTTATTTTTTTATTTTTTATATTTTTAGGTAAAATATATTATAAGTATGTGTAATTGATTAATTTTATAACAAACACTTACTATTATTTGAAAGAAAATTTTTATTTTTATTTTCTTTAGACCTTAAAAATTATTTTTTTAATATATATAGTGGAATATTTATATAAAAAATCTTAATTAATGTACATATATATAACATATATTTCACATTCTTAATTTTGTCACAAATATCATTTGGAGTTCGTCAAGCCACGCGATCCAGGAGAACTGCTCCACAGCAGCTTCAAGGGTTATAGGTTGAATCCCTTCCTTGTTGGTTGAATACTTGAGATGCTTGTTGATGAAGGCATCATATCTAGTGATGAAATTGCACCAAGATCTAATGACGCACTTGAACCGAACCAGAGTTTGACTGGTAATACTAATCGACAGAGGATTTCCCACAGCAAGTCTTCCATGTCTCCCAACTCGGCCACATTAGGTCATCATAGAATCTATAGGGTTCTTCTAATTCATGCGCTTTTGCAAAATTAATACCCTTTATCATAGATACATAGTCGTAGCTAGGGATCTCTATTCCCATTCTTTGGGCCTTGGTTTTCTTCAAGTGGGCCGGGTTATCCAAAACTGGTTTACTCTTTTTTTTTTTTTTTTTTGTTTTTATTATAGGGTTAATTACAATTTATCTCCCTTAAGATTTAGATGAAACTACACTTTGTCCTCTTGTATTTTATAAATATGCACTTTGCTCATATCTTTTTTATGCTGTTCTACAGTAATTTTTAAAATCTTAATTTAAGTTTTATGATAGTTATTTTTCAGTAAATTTAATCTATATGTTAATTTTTTTTATAGTTAATAGATATTGTAAATTAGCATGTTTTTCTTTCTATAAATGTAATATAATTTTGTTAAGAGGGTAAAGTATAAGGTAAGGGGAAAAGCATATATTTCTGAAAAAGAATGGGAAAAGTGTAATATCATTTATATTTATTGGTGAAAATTGTAAATAGGCCTCACATATGGGGCTATTAAGAGAATTTGATAGGTCAAAGTATGACAGCAGCCCTTGAACTTTATCAGCTCAATTGAGTTAGTCCTCAAACTAAAACACAGGCACTGAAAGAAACCCTCAAGCTTTCCAACTCGTAGGAGTTCAACCATTGGCGGATGGAAAAGAAAAATGTGCAATTACGCTTATGAAAAATTTTGTGGGAAAAATGGGTCAAAACACACGGTTATGTTGATGACAATTACCATAGGAGGGGATTACACCGGGAAGGGCTTATAGACACAAGCATCGAGCAAAACATTTCCTTTAAAAAGAACCTCAAAACCTAGGAAGAAATCAATAACTACATCAAGCTAATCAATTTCAATTCCAAATTTGATCTTGCCAATTTCAATGGAAATTCCTGACTGGAATCAAGAAGAAAAACCCAAAAAGAGGCTTGAGAAGATCCAGAGAAGCAAAAATATAAATTTTTGAACTGCATGTAAATTGTTGGTGAGAAATATATTTCGCTCTAACTTAGGCCTTAAGTTTCTATATTTTTCTGCTTGTGAAAAATAGTCCACAAAAGTTTAAATAAGTGGAACCAAGTCCATACCTATAACCAAGCCTGGTCAATAATGGGTTGGACAGCATCAATGTCATTCTACACTCTTTGCTACTTAATGGACTGATTTAATACTTTTTGGAAAGTTTGAGATGAGTAAAATCTCAGTTCTACATGAAATAACCAAAATAACAAAAAATATTTTAGTTTTTGGTTATCATTTTTAGGTGTGATTTTGGTTTTTAGTTACAATTAAAAATCGATATATGAGTCAAGTTTGATTTTTAGTTTGCTTCAACTAAAATTGGTTAAGCGAAAAAACTGATATTTTTTTTTCTACTAATATTTATGTTTGAGATTTGTAATGAATTATGTATGTGATGGATATTTTCTATGCATATGCAAGCGATGTTTGGATTTGAAATAGACTATAAATGTTTGCTACGTGACTTAAATATGTGTTTCAATTGGAATATGTGATGCATTTTTTATGTTTGGAATATGTAATGAATACGCTTCAATTATCCTAATTGGAAACCGAGATACTAAATTTTTTTTCTAGATATTTTGATTTTTCCTTACAATTTGGTCTATTACTAGTACGTAAAACCAAAAACTGAACAAATTTGTGTATTTAGTTTCGGTTAAAACGGAAATAATGACTGATTACCCGTAGTTGACGGTAACGAGTTTTAGCTAGAGCATCAATTCGTGTGAGTTAATGCTACGGCTGCTATTATACTTTGTCCAATTTGATTTATACCATGACTCCTACAATAGAATACAATAAGATTTTTTCCAGTCTAGTGTTCTGATCTCCCTTTTGTAAGTTTTTGCTATATAATCAACATTAGTGTTAATTAGCTGTTTTGGGACAAGTTTGGTGTTTATCGTTAACATATTTGCAGAATTCTCTCTATCTCTCTCTTTGGCCCAAAATATGAAGAACTTTGAGGTCCAAGTCTAAAAGCAAAAGAACTAGGGCAATTGGTTAGTTACTCCCCTCCCTACTCTTCCCATATAACTCTAGACCAGCCCTACAAATTTTAATTTTGCTGCAAAAGTTGAAGCACTTTTACAAAGAAAAAGGAGTTGGCACATGGCAAAGGGAAAGGAATGTGCACCAAATTGTAAGGTAGACGATTCCTTGGAAAGCAAGCAACTTTCCTTGTTTTCCCCTCTAAAAATAAAGGATGGGAAGAAGAGAGCAGCCAGCGTTTGTCCACACATTCACAGCTGTTTTGTATTTTGTGAAGTGGACGACACAAAAGTTGACTACTACCTAGTCATCAGCTTGTCGTAGAATATATTAGTAGACTCACACACCACTAATTGATAAAAATAATAATAATGAAATAGAATCTAATAAAAATTGTTGCTACTTGTTTAGTTAAATTAAATTTACTATAAAAATTTATTTAGTCATAGAAAATTGTAGGAAATTTTTAGTACATATAAATATTATCGAAAAAACAAATAAAGCAAATGCTAAAGAATTTTGAACAAGAAAAGTACTGTACAAAACTCTAATCAATCTTTTGATTTCTGTTGTTGTATGCTAACTCATTATTCAATCCTCGGACTAAAAACAGGGTACTTAGCAACGGCTTTTAGTGATGATACGCTAACATATTTAAGGTGACTTGTGGCCACTTTCTTCACTTGTTACCGAATTACCGTACCACATGTTAGCTCTTACTTAAAAAATACTTTTATATGGAAAAAAATAAAACAACAAAGAAAACAAAAAGGACCCATAATTCAGTCAAGACCCCTAATTCAGTCAATCTTCTCCTGAATAAATAAGACAATGTTCTAGAGTATATAATTAAATTTAATAATTTTTTTACGGAAAAAAAAAATTTAATCATTTTAAGAACTTCTCATCAGCCTCCACGCTGTGAGCATATCTTAGCTTTTTGAAAAGGAAGACGCTTATTATTAAATACACATATATAAATTATTGATGATTGATTCTATTCCGTCGTCTAGGCCAACGCACGTTTCTCGTCTTATTCAGGTCTGGTACGAGGGCTAGCAGCACGTCACCGGACGGCCGCCATTTTTCCTTTTGCCTTTCTCCGCAAGAAAGTTAGAGAATATGATCACAATGTTCGGCTACTTCTCTTAATAACTAGGGTTAAATTGAAATTAATGTATTACTCTACATTATTTTTTATATATACTGATTAAAATACTTATTGTTTCATAATTTTTTTTAACAAAAAATGTTTTATTTCAATTAAAAGTGAGTTAAATAGTATCTTACAAACTATTAACGGAATAAAACTTTAAGGGATAACAAGAACATAAAACTGGCCATAGAAAAAATATTCGTTCATTCAACACCGAATGAAAAGAAGTGAATAGGATCAAGCCAAAATGGGAATCTATTTTGGTGCTTTGTTGTAGTTTAAATATATAGTTCACTCGTCCAATCATTAATAGCACTATTCAAAGGAATTTTTGTCTCAAAATAATATTTTTCATATCTTTTTCGAATTTTACCCTTATTAACATATATGCAGCTTGAAAAGGAAGTGCACAGATAAGAATAATAATGTTATTATATAACGGTAATATTGGAGAATTTTATATAATATGCTTATGAGACATTACCTTAATTTTCAAAAAAATATTAAAAAAATATCAATTAATGTAAAATAGAGGAAAATTATTTCATGAGTGTCTAAATTTATTCCGTAAATATCTAATGTTTGCCTTGCACAGGACGCCAAAGGTGGATCAGTAACACAAATATGGTAACGACCATGATCAAAAGCTAAAATAAATTAAACAAACTACATATGTTAAAATTGCATGCGATGTCCCACGGCTTTGGTCAATGACTGAAGCATTAGGGAACATTATGAGAATGTCCAAGGTCTAAACCTGACATTCTCATCCCATTCTAAAAATATATCACATAAAATTTGTTTTGTTATTTCTTGGATCTTGAAAAAGTTGAACTACTAATAGTCCAATATCTCTTTCTTTGTATATTTGTAAGCATGTTTTTAAATACAAAAAAGAAAAAAAATTGTGTGTGGCTTGTTTATTTTTTATCTTGCTATCACCCTTGAATGGTGGTAAATGTTAGAAAAGTAATTTTCAAATGATGTTCTCTAAAATTTAATTACTTCTTAGAAACATTATAGAAGATTATGATGCATAAAAGATTTAATTTTCAAATTATTTTCTCCATATTAGATAATTATCTTCAATAAATTTAAATCATATGATATTTTTTTTGTTGTTAATGAACAATTTAAGAAATCAATGTTTTCACCTATATTAATAAGTTCAATCTAGTGGAGATATATTTTAGAAAAATTTTACAGCAAATAAAGCAGCAGAAAATTTATACAATGATGACAAAAAAGAAACATATATTTTTTCGTAGAATTTGTTACAGGTAAAATATATCAGAAGTTACCATTAAGAATTGAGAGGCTGAAATGTCTATTGCAAAAAATATAAAAGATTTAGAAAGTACAAAGTGAAACAACTGTAACAGAAAATGTGGAAGCCCCCATGCTATACTTGCCAATTCGCAACCTTTGGTTTACCGTGGTTCATGCACCATTCTCCCTTTCTCGATAAGTTTCAACAATTCCCATTTCCTGAATTCCCCAAAACTATCCTTCCCTTGCCGCCTCCAGATCCAGAACACTCAGGGGCACTATCGTAATTCAGTATCTCCACACCATAACAGCGAAAAAATGAAGAAAAACGCGCGAAAACCTACAGGCTGACGTGTCATCTCTCTCTCTCTCTCTCTCTTGGTTTCTCTCTCTCAAACGATTCCAGCTTTCATGCTGGTTGTTTTCTGGAGAGAGATACTTTATTGGAAGGCCTCTCCCACTTCCCCGACCCCTCAAATTCCTTTCGTTTCCGGCTCCTATTGTTCGAAAGAGTAAATAGCCATTTACTCGTTTTCTTCCAGTCTTCTTTTCTTTGCTTCTTGGTTCACTTTTTCTTCCGATTCCTTGTTGGAAATCACCTCTCTCTGTTATTTCCCTATATATAGTCTTCGAACTTGAGCTTTTTAGAACAAAATCGAAAGACCCATTTTCAGCTGAAGATGTTTGAGGGATTGTTGAAGCCTAAGTTCGTAGCAAAATGGTGAGAAATCAGAATGGGAAGCCCCAGATTCTGGGGTTTTGGTTTTTTTTTGGTGGTTTTTTTATGAAGTTTTTTGTTGTTTGGGTTCTGGGTTCAGCAAAGGGGCGGTGAAGCTGACGAAGACACGGATTGACGCGATTAGGAAGAAGAGGCGTGCGGTGGAGAAGTTCATGAAGAGTGACATCGCTGAGCTTCTTTGGAATGGTCAGGATTATAATGCTTACGGAAGGGTAAATTTTTCTGGGTCCTTTTTTTTTGTTCTTCTTCTTAGTTTGCTTCGTTTGAAGATATTTTACTACTGATTTTACGAGAAAGATGAATTTCTAAGCTATGTTCTGATTTGCCAAGTTAATGTGCTCCTGTTCTTTCTTGGTTTTTGCCCCTGCCCCCGGTTTTGATTCTTCTTTATTAAAATCATAAATGGACCCTAGGAAACCTTTTTTTTTTTTTTTCTTTTAATGTTTCTAGCTTTATCTGATTGTTGCTTTTCTTGCCTTTTCTAAAAGCAACTTTTGATAAAATCATGGAAGTCTGAGCCGTTGCTTTTCCTGAGACCAATTTCAATCACGGAGGTTCTCTGCCTCTTTCCCCTGAATTTTTTTTGTAATTTTTTTAATTTATCTATTGAGGTCCCATCTGCAGATTGCTTAACCATATGTCTGAAACCTTGGTTAGTTTCATGATTTTCTTTTGTTGCTTGGATTGATCAAATACAAGAACTAATAAACTGGGTTGCTTATTTGCTAAGCTACAATTTCAAGTCTCATGTGAATGGTATTGAGACATGCAAGTTGTATTCCTTTGTTTAATCTGCTTGCTTGCATATTATTAGACCTGAATATTGAACCTTAATTAAATTGTATTAACAAATTCCTTATATGTTATTGTTCCAACGCTACAGCGAAGTAATTAATCTTACCTTATCGTCAATATTGATGCAGGCCGAAGGATTGTTGATCGAGCAAGACAGAACTGCTTGCTATGAACTCATAGATCAGTACTGCTCTGATGTCTTAAAGAATTTGTCTGTCATGCAAAAACAGATGTATGGTGACTTATATTGCAAGTGCCCTTTTAAGATTCTTCAAATTTTGCATTTCTATGGATGCTGAACTAAGCTTCTTCTGCAGAGAATGCCCTGAAGAATGCAGAGAGGCTGTGGCATCTATGATATATTCAGCTGCCAGGATTTCTGATTTGCCCGAGCTGCGTGATCTCAGAACTTTGTTTACTGAGAAATATGGGAAATCCATCGAACCTTTCGTAAGTCAGGAGGTAAATATGACCATCCTTCTTTCTCAAAAACCCTGCAAGTATTGTTGAGTTGTAAGATTTTGACTTACACTAGAGCCTACATGATTATACACAGCTTGTTCAGAAACTAAAGGGAGAGCGTCCAGCAAAGGAAACGAAGCTTCAACTAATGCATGACATTGCACATGAATCTGGAATAGAATGGGACTCAAAGGCTTTGGAGCAGAGATTGTTTAAACCGCCTTCAGCTGTACCTCAACAAGTAAGATTTTCCTGCATAAAATCTTTATATGGTTTATGCATTGGAAAGGAAATAAAAAATGTCATGAAAAATGTGAAAAAGTACACAAATTTAGTTTAATTTGCTTCAGTCTGGCTATTATCTGAATCTTCACCTATCTTTTCGTAACATTTCTAGTTTCCTTCTCAGTGTTTACTCATTGCAAATGGCTTTTTTTTTTATTTCCAGGTTGATGGCAAGCATCAAGAACCTGGTATGGATGTTGATGATGAGAATATCAATGTGGTCAAAAGCAAGAAAGCTGCTTTCCAGAAGAGGGACAATAAAGCGAGTGATGTGTCTCAGAAGGAAACGGACCTCACTAGCCATAGAAGCAGTAATGGCACTGAGAACAAACACAGGAGGTGTCGCAGTAGCGACAATGAAGTGAATGAAGCAAATCAAGATTCAGTACTGACTTGTTCGAGTTCAACTGGAAGTATTTCCGAGGATGATGCTCTTGATAGGAAGCTCTTTGGCTATAGATTAGTTCCTCCACCTTATGTTAAAGCAAATGTGGGGAAAGAGAGAAACACTAATCTGGATCCTGCGAAACCTAGAGTCTCTTCTTCTGAGGATGTCCCAGTTGCTGAAACAAGGCCAAAGCCTAGGTCTGTCAGGAGAAGAAACTCAAAACTGAACATAGAATGGGAAAATTCAAGCACTGTTGAATCTACAGAAGTTTTGAAGACTCTGAATCAGGAAAGAAGAGATCAGAGAGAGAAAGAAGAGGAAATGATGGATGATCTTCTGATGCATTACAGTTCAAAACCATCATCTCATTATGAGCCAATGAGCCAACACAACGCAAATCTTAAACTTCCTCGTGGGAGGAAAGATGTTGATGACAACAATGCAGTGGTTTTGCATAGGCGGAATACAACATTCGAGTCATCTGCACGCCCAGAAAGAACAAAATCATTTCCAACAGAGCAAACAAGTCCAGCTGAGAATGCAAGGGGACATGTTCGAGCTGCTTCGTTGCAGCCCGAGATGTTGGCCAAGCATGTGCATCCTAGACTGCCAGATTATGATGATCTTGCTGCCCAGCTTGCTGCTCTCCGAGGTCGATAACAAAATATAGAAGCTGCCTTCCATCCTCTTAACTTCTTCACCTATACTTAATACTTCAACTTATTGTCATGTTCCTTTCCTCATATTTGCTTGTAGATACAACCTTCCATGGTCGATACACTACTATAGATGATTCGGAAATATTCATGATATGTGACTAGCTAGTATTAGACAAAAAGCTGACTCAATTTCTAGAAATATCAATAACTTTGAACCTCAAATAACAATCTCAAAATTTAATATTTTTTAGAGAAAAATGATGATGTGTGAAATATACTCATTATTTAGCTTAGTCTTCTTAATTTTCCGAAAGCTAGGGTCAATCTAAGCCTTGAGGCAGCCCGAGACTGTTCCCAGACCGTCCTGGTACAACCGTCTTCTTAGCCGACTGGAGCTATTTCTTTGTATCATTTCCGGTTTATCAAGATTAAAAACAAGCCAACCTCTGCATGACCATTTGCAATATAAAAATGAATGTACACTCGTTAAGTCAGATCGTAGCAAAATTGTCCAGACTTCAAATTTCTGAGTTGCTTTCAGTATGAAGGATCAATCTTTCAACCACAAAGAGGAAAAGCCTCCACCTTTTCTGGAAAACCGTAATTTTGTTCCACAATAAAAGCTTACTATTATTATTTTTTTACATTCTTTTCAATGCAAAATGTTTCTCTAGGATCACAAGTCACGACCAATGAACCGAATTTGTAAATCATCTGATATGAGATTGTTTGGAAATTGGAAAATCACAGATAAGTGTTTTAAGGTACAGGTGAACAAAAAATATAATGAAGAAAGAAAGAAAGGAATGGGATTTTGAATATTTATCATCAAACCTACAAGAACCACCCTGCAATGTGCAGAGAAAAAATATCTATACATTTATCTGTAAAATGCTTCAAGCCTATTGGATTGTATTTTGAAAATTGTTTTTTAATATATACAATAGGATTTACAGTACTGAAGGATCACGTGGCTAACTCAATATTTCTTCTGATTTGGTCAGAAAACATTATACCTGTGGCCCAAGCTTTCTGCTTCTTGCTTTCTTTCTGCTAGTTACCATTTGTTTTTCTCTTAACTTGTGCAAGTTTTTTTGTTGGACCTTCTTTTTCTTTTGCTCATTCTTTCTCACACGCTGCTCCCTTCCTGTTCTCATGCTTCTACCTTCAGTCGTCCTTTCAGTGGCGCTCTGTGGGACTTCTTACTCCGCCTATATTGTCAACATAGGAAGCCTTCTTGTTTGTAACTACATTGAGTTCCTTGAGCTTGAGGTTTTCAACATCTTTGGTTACCTCTTCGGCTGAATCTGTTTTCGTGTCATTGTCCCCTTGATCCATACCCCATGTAAGTAAGTCTGATAAGGTCATGGCACTGGGATCCAGTGAGCCAAGTATCTCACCTTCTTCGTTCAGGGACTTGGGAAGACTTGTCGTGTTAACGGTGTTGTTCAAGAAGTTCCTCTTACTTGTTGCTTGTGTTGGATTCTGCGCGACATAATCAGCATAAAGTACATCCTCTATTCGAGACATTACCGTGTGGGCCAAGCTTTCGAGAATCCTTGAATAGCTTTCCAGAATGGCTTGTCCAACATCCTGTGAGGCACTAGTAAATAACACTCGAACTTCCTAAAGAAAAAAACTATATATATATATGGAAATTAAGTTGGCAAGCAGCAAAATTTTTAGAAGTTCTTGCCCTGTTGTATTGGATTTTGCTAATGTCTAGAGCTGATTGAGGAAGTCCCGGGAACCTTTGCTTGAGAATGAGCAATATGGTTTCTGCTCTTTCTTCAAAAAGCTCTCTTTTCTCAATACTCACTCCCGGGCCCCAAGTGGACTTGCTGTCCTTTTGGTTCATCTTCCTTTGCCATATAACAATTGATGCTTCAATTCTGTTCTTGACGTCTAGAATCTTGTGCTCCGAAGACATGTCCAAAGTGGTAAGAAACTGATCCGGATCAAAGAACTCAACTGTGATGTTCCGGTAGACAGAGTCCCCTAGACTGGACCTTCCATTCTAACAATATCACACTTAAGTGAATGACGCAGTTAATAGTAACATTTGCAGACTTTCATTTCATCAAATTCAGCATACCTTGGGTAGAGATTCGATGTAACTTTCAGGGATTTCCATCTCGGATAGAACTTGAGCATTTATAGCCATTGCTGCCTTGAGCACCTGGTTCACACAATCTTTCTGGTACTGCAGGAATTTCCTTGTTATGTCTGATAAACCATTTTCAGGAACTTTTGCTGTTGGCAGCCACCACTTGTCATCTTTTCTCTTGGCATTCCCTTTCTCTGAGTCGGGTGCATCTCCTTTCACATAAGTGAACTCACTTTGTTCCTTGAAGTTATCTAGACAGTCCTGTTCATAAGAAGTTGCAGCAAAACAACACCATGATCATTGATCACTATCACTATCATCTTCAACTAAGACCATCAAAGTGTGATTCACAAAGTTCCTTAAACTAAGGCCCTTACAATAAGCATAGCATCAAGCTTCTTAAGGGCAGGAATGTTCATAAGAAGATCTGATCTCTGCTTTGTGACCATCACCTGTTATAAAGAGAAGGGGAATGCAACTTCACAAATTTGGTGCCCGAAGCAGATCGAAATCTCTCATATGCCTGTGCATGTATGTGTATGTGTGTGTACATGCGTCTATATACCTCCATGCTCATTCCATCTTTGTTCTTCTGTTGTGAAGCAACAAATTCAACAACATGATCAGTGACTGATAAGAGAATATCAATTTCCCTTCTCCACCTGGCTTTTCTTTCTGGTGACATGGGTTCTAAGCGCCATTGTTCTCCGAACACAGAAGCTGCAACAGATGGGGTGACACAAGAAAGATGTTTCAGACTCACCTCTAGGGAATCCTTCAAAAAAATTTTACCGTTAATTAAGGTGTAGTATGATGATGACGATGATCTTGGTGACAATTAATGCCATTACAGAAAATGTAATATATACCAGCGAGGTTTGTAATGGCATTGGACAATGCTAAGGCTGATGAAACTCCCTTTCCTCCACCAGACATGTCTTCTCCCAAAAGCAACTTAGCAAACCTTTCCTTCATCTGGTCCATATCTGGGACCAAAAAAAAAAAAGACATACATTCTTTTTAGTATAAGTTTAAACTCGATCATAATTTCAAAACATGATTGATGTAGTCAACCCTAATCCATGATTGATTAGAGGTCCGAAGCCATTCGGCAGAATGGTGTAGGATGCAAGGTTGAAGGCCAAAGTTCAACTCCGGCCTCCACCTATTTCCTCTATAATACAAATATTGCTGGTTCAATAGTCTTTCATGTATGCAAAAAAATAGGCATTCCCCTACCCTGTGCTATACAATATCCCCTATCCTTATAGACTTGTAAAAAATGCTTTTATATAACAAAATAAATTGATTAATATTTTGATATGTTTGAAATTTGTGTAACAAAACTTGCCATGAAGTAGCTGCTTTTCTTTGGCTTCATGGGCAGCCATGATTTCTTCAGCGCTAATGCTTGGTTTTGGGTCATCTGCCTTAGGATTATTAGCTTTCAGTTTCTCTTTTTCAGACTTTGTTGATGAATCCTTCTGGGCTTTTTCTGTTTCTGCACCTGCACCTTCTTCATCTTTCTCATCCAATTTCACATTCTCCACGCTCAGGTTCTTGGCGTGTCTTCCGGTGTTAAAAATCCCACTAAAATGAAATAATCTTCCCGTTGTGGATTTGGAATTGTCATTTTCTTGCTCGGATGCCCGCACCATTTTCATGGGAGAAATTTGATTTTGAAACGCGAGGGGATTTTTTTCTTTTTTTTTTTGGAGATGAAAGAAATTGAAAAGAAATATTCAGGCTAAGGAAAGGATTAAACAAATTAAGCTGGTGAAAACTGCCAAATGGTTTCTTTGAGGGTGATTGTAAGAAATTTTTTTGTGAGTTTCGAGAAAAAAATTGTGGAGGCAATTGTTTTCTTGGGATTATTTTCCATTTTTGTGTGTGCATTTCGTTTGGATTGAACGTAGGGTGTATGTTTGAGAAAAGAGAAATCTGAATTTGAGGGAAAATTTTGGGTTTGGAATTAGAAATATGTTAGCGTGTGGCTTGAAAGGGTTTGGTTCTTCTATAGGAAAATTAAAATGAACTGTGGATGTGGCTTTTTTTTCGTTGGTTAATGAGTTTTAGAACGTAATAGTTAAAAATTTATATGTGAGAGAGAATTTTGAATTAATAAGTTTTAAAATGGATTAAGTTTTAGTAAAATACAAGTCTGTGACTATTTTCCAATGATCTGAATTTTATATTTTAATATTATATTATGGTTGACACTAACGAAGAAAAAAAATAATGTTTAAAACCACTAGCTGTCAAACTATTACCGTATAATTTAAGTTGAAATTTCAAAAATTAACGTTATGAGAGGTAAAATTTTCGTGCTTTAGAAACATGTTTTCATCGGTTAAAGGTGCTGATCAACTTTCACCTGACGAACAAGAATAGGCTTCTCTTTTATAGTTATTACATCTTATGCCAGTTAACTCGATTCACATCTAACGCAACTCTTCATGCTTTGCATGGATGCTTAGTTGAAACCCAACTTTTGCGGCTACTCCGCCCACTGTCCTAAACGTCAATGACAAAGGTGCTTATAATTTCTTAACTCCAATCTTGAATCTTGATTCATGGCCATTGTTCTTAATTGTCAGTCCAGATCTGACGGATATGATTTCTCACCTAGATCGACTAGTCGGGTTTTGTGGACAAAAGCACTTGTACCGTTGTGTGAGACTTGAATTCGTGCAAGAATGAGTGGAATCAGTTAAAAACAAATTTGGTTCATTTGGTGGTGGGATGAAGTGGGGAATTTGACATTCTCAAGGTTTGATGAAGTGGTGACTTAAATCCATACAACATTTGATAGGGCGACATGGGAGGGGAACAAAAAGTGTGACCGGAAATGGATCTCATTTGTTAGGCTATGAGTCAATGGGTTGAGGCGGCAGTGATGCCTCCTTTGCTTGGTAGGTTCTTTTTGAGCAAAGGCAAGACAAGCGGTGATGAACCCATCCTCAACAAGGGTAACTTAGGAATTGCAAAATATGGGTCTGGAATGACCCATGAATCAGCCTAACCCAACCAATTTTAACGTGTTAATTGGGATGCCTACATGTGAAACAAACTGCCCCTAAGTTTCTGAGGGCAAAATGTATTTTGACCACATATGAGGGACTTTTTTGTAATCACCTTTCTTTTTCTTCATACACAAATAGGTGAGATGATCGAGAACAACACAAATAAGCAACAATCTTACAAGAATAACTATATCATGGGCCAGGATGCATGTCATGAGCCAAGGCACATACTCTTAAATTTCTAATCATTTATTGAAACTACCACTGTGCCTCAAGTTCCTATGAATTACGATAATGTTATCACACACAACTACCTTATTATAGACTATATCAAGATTTTCTATAAATTATGATAATGTCACCATATATTGATTTAATGCCATGTTACTTTTTCTCTCTTTGCTTCTTCGTGTTCTACTATTGGTTATATTTATTCTTTGGCAATGTATACATGTTACTTTTGTGCTTTAATAGCTTATTATTTCCTACTTTCTTCTTGGTCCTATTCCTAAACATATTCTTATCGTTCTTGTCCCAATACGTATTCCTTTTGTTCCCTTATATATATATTTTTTTGTTCTCTTACAGTTTTTTTATTGTTCTCTCTATATCTTACATTTGTATACAAGATACATTTTTTTGTTACTAGTATACTTGTTCTACTTGTTCTTTGATCTCTTCTTGTTAGTTTGCTCATTATATTGTTATTTTGTTGTATTTTTTTTGTTCCTTGGCAAATAAAATTTCAATTCTATTTAATAACTACTACCTACTTATGTGCTAATTGTTTATTAACTTTGTATTCTTTTGTTGATTATAATTGTTTTGTCTTTGTACTCATTGAAAAATATATCTGTTTCTTATGCTATTTGGTAACTTCTTCTCATTAATATTGTACTCATTCTTTCAATTCTTCTTCCTATTGTGTTGATGGTTATAGTTGTTGCCATGTTGTATCTTCCTGTTCCTTGACAAATACTCCCTCCGTCCCGTGTTTATTGAAACAAACTGTTTTGCACGAAGTTTTAGGTGAGGTTTATGTTTTCCTGTTATGCCCTCGTCTCTGACACACCCACGTGCTGATCCCAGCCTGGCTCTGGCTCTGGCTCTCATTTGTCTTCTCGTTTAGCCTTTGTTGATCGGTCACGATTCGTTGGTCAAAGATTCTTCGGTCGATTCGTCTTGACTGGAGATCCTTCCATCGATTCATCGTCTCAATCAGAGATCCTTGGGTTGATTCGTCGTCTCAATCGTTTCAATTGCAGATCCTTCGATTAATTTGTCGCCCCAATTCATCACGTCGATTGGAAATCCTTCGGTCACCTCCGTCCATCGCCTATCTGTCGTGGCCCCCCTCTATTTGTCACTTTGATCTACTGTTGCCTCATTGCTGTCGTCTACATCCATTGCCTCGTCACTGTACGTCACCTCGTCGCCGTCGTCTCCACAAAACAGAAATATCGGGCTATAGGTTTTAAGGTAGAAGAGAGGATTTGAGAGATGAGAGAAGGTATAATGGTAAAAATACATGGTAAAATTTACTAAAAAATGAAATGTTTCAAAGAATATGGAACAACCCAAAAAGAAAAGTGTTTCAAAGAATATGGGACAGAAGGAGTATAACTTTCTTTCTATTTAATAGTTTTGATGGTGTTGCCCTATTTTTGTCCTACTTGTTCCTTAAATTTTTTTTTTCTGTTCTTTCGTTAATTATAGTTGTTCCATTTGCACATCTTCATTTTCCTTGACAAATTTATAGTTCTTTATACTATTTGATAATGGCTTCTTGTTGCTATTCTTGTTGCTATTCTACTGTTCATTGAATTGTTCTTCTTGTTATCTTGATGATTATAGTTGTTCAATTATTGTATCTTCCTGTTCCTTAACAAAATGAAGGGATTGTTAAAATTTGAGTTCACTAAATCTTGACTAAACTTTGCATTTCCTCACAACCAACAAGATATCTACCATGAAAGCCCGCACAAAGAAAAACACACCCTAAAACCAAGAGAAAAAAATCTACCAAGGGAACTTGCCATTTAAATCTACACCACAAACTTCTCTTATTTCAACTTTTCCTGCTCTATCAGTACCTGTTCTTTCTCAACATATATACGTTATCACTATATAACTTAAAAAGTTATTGAGCCTAAATTCATAAAACTAGCCCAATCATAAAAAAGTGACAAAGCACTGGTGAAAAAAATAATCTGCATACTAGAACTTGAGTACTTGTTTTGTGTTTCATGTTCTTGTTTCATTAGTGCCAAGCACCTGTTCTCTTTCAACATAAATACACACTCTCACTATATAATTTAAAATTTCATTTGGTTTTAATTACGTGCCTAGTGCTCGGCTTTCAAAAATGTGCCATTTAATATCAAGAACTATAAGCATTACACATAAACCACTCTTAGGCATAAATTAATTCTTCTGTTTCTCAAGGATGAAACTAGAAATCCAAGAAAACTATGATACCTCAGATAAATATTTCTCCATCCTCTACCTATTTTAGCCATAAAAATGGGTAACTATGTGAAATTGCCAAAGTACCCTTCTTGGCTCAACATATCTAAATGACCAATTTTACTTCTAAGATGCTATACTTTATTAAACCAAGACTTTAGCTTACAAATAATATTCTAAGTACAATACTTAACAAAATAAACTTAGTTAATTGATAATCAGGTTTTGTACCATGAAGGTCGTTACATAATTAGTGGTCTACACAATAAACATGAGTCTGGCAACCAGGGAAGCAATGCTCCAATAGTTGCATAACAATTTAGCATGCACCCAAACAGTGGATAAAGGCACAAACAAATAAGCATCATGGTGAAAGAAAATTTAAAGCAAGGGAATGGGTTTACCTAAGATACAATGACACCACAAGAAGGCGCTATGAGGTGGACATGATCATAAATTGACAAAAAAATATTGTGGACCCTTTTAGATTTCAAGCAAAGTTAGGCTTATGGCTTATCATCTATCATTCCCTCATTCTATTAGGATTCACAATGTCTTTCACATTTAGAGTGAAAAAAATAGAAGACGAAAGCGTGTCACCTCTCACCTACTAAGGAGCATGGAAGAAGTGCTTAAGATGCTAGTTCAAATCCTGGATTGCAAAATGGCTTAAAATCAATCTCGCCCGATCACAAAGGTTCTGGTCCAATGGAGTGGCTTGAGTCTAAAGGATACAACATGAGAATCCTTGTATATTTAAATTCCAAAAGCAGTTTCCTTAATCTAATGACTCTTAAAGACAAAAGTGTTTTAAATGTGACATCTGATATAAGATAAGGTAAATAAGGATTACACTAGAAATGTTGTTAAGCCATTAGGCTAATGTGGCAACAAGTTGGCAATTAATTGCCTAAGACCAAATTGAATTACTTAAGTTCTGGATCCCCATAAACCATCCAGCTTTGATTAATGGCCACTATAAATAGTCCTTGTATAAATCACAAAGGATTTGATAGGGAATAGTATCAATTCTATTGGTCTCTTTCATCTCTATTCTTTCACTTCATCATCAATACTTCTTCTTCTTTCTTAATTTCTTTGATGCTATGTAACTTTTGGTATAACCCATACTAATGAAACCTGATGGTAAGTTCCAATAATTTCAAACAAGATTTCATTATCTAATCTACTACCTAGATTTGAAATTGGAGTTTGATTAAGCCAACTTTGACCCAATTTGTCGTCAGTCATGGCTAAAGAATGAGTACATATTTAAGGAGGATCAATCTTTGACGATCAATGCCACACTCTAGCAGTTGTAACCCAAGTGTAGGTTGTCGCAAGTAATAAAATCTCGAGAGTTTGAGTGTCAAACCATATGGAAGTGAATTAAAAAATACAAATTAAAAAAAGTAAAGAAAGATTTGACAAAAAGTGTGAACAATTTTGTTTAAAAACTTAATTTCAAGAAAATAACTAAGTTTAAGGGATCCACTTTTAATATATCAGTTATGATTAATTTAGTCTATCTTGCCACTCAACTAAGATCTACACATAGAGGAGGTCCCAATCGGAGAATTAAGTTAGCATTAGCTTTCATTGATCTTATAACGCTAACACTTGTAAATGGGTTCAAGTATCCATCATGCCAATCTTTATCCACAATAACTCAAGATTCTAATATAGCCAGCTTATCCACATTCTACCGAGAGAATTAAGTAGCTTTTGTGCCAATGATTTGACTATGATAAATCAAGACTCCCACTTAATAAAAGAGGTGGTTAAAATGATTTAGAAAGTAAATATCGTTTACTTTGAAATCCATTTAAATCAATCATAATCTTTATACTAAAAGCTTCACCCTTTCACCTTAGCAAAATGATGATTAGTTAGACATGATAAAAGTAAACAACATGTTGAAAGATGAAATAAACATAGATTGAAAATCAAAGGAAGAACAAAAAGAAAACACTTAGACAGAGCTTCAGTATTAAAAATAAGAACAAAACTAAAGAAAAAAAGCTAAAGATGATACAAGAACATAAAAATGGCCTAAGAAATGGCATGAATTCATCCTCCCCCAAAGGTGTCTAGTTATAGAGTTTTGAGGTGGGTGAAATGGTAAAATAGAATAGTAAAATGTAGGTAAATACAAATCAACAAAAGTTGGCTGCAACTTCTTTTAATTTTTTGACTATCGTACACATTGAATCAGCTCTTCTTCAAAGCACAAAACTTGTACATCTCTTCTTTATCTTTGAAACGATAGCTTGGTTATTCAAATCAGAAGTTTGTAGCTCAAGTTATGATTTTTCTACCGAAACTGCTCTTCAGCATATAGAAGAACGAATGATCTCAACTATAATTAGATTTCAGCAATAAAAATGATTAAACTAGCTCGTAGAATGAATATGGGTCAAAGATCTATGTGTTGGCTTCTGAATGAATTTGGAATCAATCAATTCCGACATCTACAATTCCATATATGATTTTTCTTATTAAGGGTCGCCAAGTGATGATTTTACCTACATAAAAAAATAATTATTTAATAAATATATTTTAATATTAATGAACAGTAAACTACCTATGTACAATAAATTTTCCTACGAACAGTGAAACACACGTATGAATAGTAGGTTGGTGAATAGTGACTATGAATAGTAAATTGATGAATAGTAACCCCAGTGGAAAAAGTGCTTCAAATTAGAGAAATTAATCACACTCAAAGTGTATAATTATAATTTACACCCTTAACAGCAATACACTTATAAGTATTTATCAATCAATACTTAACAAGCCCTAGCGAGAGTGGAAGAAGGATACTTAAGCATGTTCATGTCAAGGAACATGAGCTTTCTCTTTAAGACTTGAATGCCTAACATGGCATTAAAGGTTTTTGTTTTATTGAACAATGGTGGAACCCATCTATAGGTGTGGCCAACGTAACTAGATATGGATTAGAACAAATTGCCTCAGGTTAAGGATGGCAACCATAGGCCTGTAGTCCGTAAATCATGGATATACATCTATGACGGGTGGGTACATAATGAAAATACCCACGACAAGCAGACATGACATCAAAATACAACTATCTGGCAGGTACGGGTGAGTGGCCGAAGGGTGCCCTTGATGGATAGATTCGTCTGTCTAGTTATTAAACATGCTAAGTATGCAATCTCTAATATACATTTAAAAATTAAAAACCCTAGGTCTTTTACTCCTCAACCCTTTCGCCCAGTAACTTAAATTGCACCCAAATAAAAAAAATCCATATCTTTATTTCATAAAATCCCCAATTCCTAATCCTTTGACTTTACTCACAGACTAGAAACCATCACCCATTGCTTAGGTGCTCAATGCGCTCTCCACCATCAACGTTAGCTTTCATCAGTCATCTATTCTTCATCATCTTTGGCCACCATCATCATCATCTCTCTCTCCACCCCTCACTGTTCTCCCACCAACACCTACAACTTACCATCATCCATTGCTCACCACTTTCCTTCATATGCTCTTTTACCTTCCATCCTTAGGCCCTCTCTACCATCATCTTTCCTAAGTCAAGTTTACTAGTGACGAAAAGTATTTGCTTTTCCTATTTTTGTTCTTTTCTTTATGATTGTATAACATCTAAAGTTATTATAAGGGAAACCATTGTTGGATAAAAAATGTTAAAAATTTAGGAATAATTGGTAAAAAGTAACTTGTAGCAAAGTGTTGAATCATGGATATTAGTTTGTGTTGGTGATGCATGTTTACTTGGTTTCTTTTAGATGAAATTATTATTAATTGTGTTGGGTTTGTTGGCTCAAATCCAAAAAGTTTAAGAATTTTAGTTTGTTTAGGATTTAGTGTTAGTTTTTCTATTTGTTTAGAATTTAGTTTTTCTATTTTGATATGGTTTAGGTCTACGTATAACCTATAAAAATAAATGTTGTTTTAGGGTTTTGAGCATGAAAGAAAAGTCAATGTGTTGAAGAGGTAATATGTGAAGAGTTTCAAAATGGAAAGAGATTTAAAGGAAGAGAAGTGTAGGGGGACAAAAAATTTTTTGTGATTATCATATTTTATAATTGTGTGGGAGCAAGATATTGGAGTTGTTAATAGTGTGTAAAGGATTCATAGGTCGGCGTGAGTACTAAGAGCATACATCTACTGTAATCTCTATATTATGTTCGAATAGATTTTTATTATCCATGGATGTAGGCTAGTTAAGAACCGAACCACATTAAATTTATATGTGCTTACTTGATATCTTTGTCATTCCGTTGTGCATAATAGGTAATTAAGGTATTTTTTTTCCAACAAATTGTGTGTGCTTCTTCATCTTAATGCAAGAGATTATGGGCTTTTGAAATGTTGCGTTATGTTAGTAGCCAGCTTATTATTATTGTTTACCCATAAGCTTTTTGTTCTTTGATCTCAAGATCCACCTAATGCTTATTTAACATGGGCTTCAGATTGAAGATTTCATTCTCCAGCTTGGAAATCTTAGAACAATCACAAGAAGGCATGTTCTCCAAGAAAATGAGGATAGTTTTTTTAGGGTAGAAATATCAAATTTGTCACTAATGTTTTCGGTAGGGAGCAAATATGCCATTATAGTTTTTGTTTTTGCCCAATCTTCTACAAATATTTTAAAATGGGTCACATATGCCACTGCTGATTAGAAAATAACAAAAAATGGTAAAAAAGACAGATTTTGAAATTTTTGAGTTATTATGCATCTTCAAAAAATATTAAGACCTTTGAGATTTTTACCAAAAGAGAGTCTGATTTCTATTATTAGTGCTTTAGCTCTATCATTATCTCTATCATCAGCGCCCCAGCTCTATTGCTGCTCTCCCCATGTCTCTGCTGTCCAATTTCCTCGTCAGCATTTGAGAGAGAAAAAAAGAGTTTAGTTACAAAAAGTCTTTAAAGTTTGTTAAAACTTGTATTATCACCCTAAAATTTAAAAACTCGTTATTTTTAACAATTTTTATTAGCTTTTTAATGTTTTCTGTTAATTTTTTAATGGACAGTGACATATCCACTCTTAATTTAAAACTTCAGTGGTATATATGACCCATTTTAAAACACTAGTGGGAGATTAGGAAAAAAAACTATAGTGTCACATCTGCTCTCAACCCAAAACATTAGTGACAAATTTGATATTTCTGCCTTTTTTTTAGAGAACAACTTGAAAAACTTCTTAACCAGATGGAATATAATCCGACCATCATCCATTTAGACGTCATAAGTGATCCCATACCTCCAAACAAACCACTTCAAAATCATTTATTTCAGTCATAACCCTATGATAATGCTCACCCTCAAACTCATCTCATTCTAGTAACATATCCAGCTAACAATAAGAATCATCAAAAAATCAGACCTAACTTGAACATTTGTAGACAATTAAGATAATGATGGTGGACTTTCCCTAAGGAGGTTTTTGCTTTATTAAGAAAATTTGTTGATGTTGAGGCCGAAATCATTTCTGAAGCACTACCATCACTTAAAGAAAGACCAATAGACTAGCAGCTAAAAAACTAAAAAATGAAGGAGAGAACCACAAACAAAAAGAGATAGCGATCCCAAGAGAAACAGATGAAAGAGGCACAAGAAACGAGCAGAGAAACGGCAGCCATATAAAACCAAACACCAAGCTGAGAATAGCCACAAATAAGGAAAAATAAAGGATATAGGGTCAAACAGATGACAACAACAAGGGAAACAAGAAGCGGATCAAAGGAATTCAACAGATACTAACCCAGAGATTAGAACATTCAAACCCTAGAAAATGGGGAAAACAAAAACAAAGAAGAGAAATAAGGGATATCAAACCCAAAAGCAAATGAAAGAATAAACTTAACAGACAATCAAAGTAGGAAACTTGATTGAGAATGGAAGCAATTCAATGAGATCTAGATCATTGCTATTTACAAGTGTGCTCAAGTTCGTACTAAGAACTTTTAAGTTTAAGTGAAATGCAACATTTGTAAGTTACATGATCAAAGGATGAAAGCTTGAATTTATGTCCCTAAAATTTTGTTAACTTGGTTGTTTTAATATCTAACATTTGACATGGATCAACATGGCCCTTCAACTATGGAAAATGACAATAGGACAATTTATATCCTTGACATATGTAACTCTATTTCTGCCTATACATTAATATGCTATTAAGGCTATAAACAAACTGAACGAATATAAACGAGCCATGTTCATATTCATTCATTTAGCTTTATACTAACATGAATACGGATAATAAACAAACACATTTTCTCTATTCGTGTTCGTTCGTCTATAAATGAACATTTTTGTGTTTATTTGTGTTCATTAGCTAAAATATACTCCATCCATCCTAAAAGCACTACTCCATTTACAATTGTATGCAAATTAAAAAAGGCCACCAATTGACACTTTTGTTCATATTTATTCATTTAACTTACAAAAACATAAAATTTTGTTCATATTTGTTCATTTAACTAAATAAACAAACATATAAACTATTGCCAAACTGTTTAGGAATGGAACATGTTATGTTTAGTTACGACCCCCTTCATGTCATTGTGCTAAACACTACTCCCTTTGTCCCATATTTGTTGCACCATTTTTCTTTTTGGGTAGTTCCAAAACTTTACAACATTTTCTTTTGGTAGAAATATCACATTTGTCACTGATGTTTTGGATAGGGAGTAGATAAACCACTATAGTTTTTTTTAGCCCAGTCTCCCATTAACATTTTAAAATGCGTTAAATATGTCATTGTCGGTTAGAAAATAATGGAAAATGACAAATATAGTAGGTTTTGAAATCCTGTAGTTATTATGCATCTTTAAAAAAATATTAGGACCTTTGAGATTTTTACTGAAAGAGGATTTAATCTCCGCCATCAACATTTCAGCCCTGTCACTGTTTCCATCATAAGCACCCAAAGCCCATCGCTGCCCTCCCTCTGTCTCTGCTACCTAATCTATTCACCGGCATTCGAAAGAGAAAGAGAGAGAGTCTAATTACAAAAAGTATTTGAAATTTGTTAAAACTTGTATTATCACCCTAAAATTTTAGAACTTGTTATTTTTAACATTTTTGTTATCTTTTTAATGTTTTCTATTAGATTTTTAACAGTTAGTGAGATATCCACTCTTAATTTGAAACTTTAGTGGCATATCCAATCAATTTTAAAACATTAGTGGGAGATTGAGCAAAAAAATATATAATGGTATATCTGCTCCCAACCCAAAACATTGGTGGCAAATTTGATATTTTTTCTTTTCCTTTTCAAGTAAGTTTTATTCATCCAAAAAGCAATTATGCTCTTATTTTCATCTCCTCAAAATTGAATTGGACAAACAAGCCAACTTTTTGACAGTGCTTCTCATCTCGATAGGTGGAATCAAAGAGTAGCGAGCAGAGGCAAAGAGGTTAGGAAGAAGTGAGAAGGTCGAGTGTAAGTGAGAAGGTGTTGGATAGAAGTGAAGAGTGGCAAGATGAGAATGGAGAGTGACCCGAATCAAGGCCATAGGGGGAGAGATTGATGCGAATTGAGGCCGAAGACAAATTGAGGACAGAGGTTTAGAGGGCACAAACGAGGCAGTTAATAGGATGAAGGAGAAGAGAAATTATGGGGAAAAGGAGAAAAAGGATGGATGGCGAACGAGGCAATTGGTGGAATGAGGTGAATTAAGAACGGATGGCTGAGGGACAGAGGAGAAAAGAAAGGATGGAGAGTTAAAAGTGTAAATTAGTAGGCTTTTCTAGTTTTCCTAAGGCTAAAGCCATTTTTGGCCCTTGAACTTGAATGACACAGGCACTTAACCCCCTTGACTTGGAATCAGTCTAACTCATCCCGTGTAGGGTTGTAAATGAACCGAACGAACACTAATGAGAGCTATTCGTGTTCGTTCATTTAGGTTTTTAACAAACATGAACACAAACATGAATAAGGCTTGTTCGTGTTCGTTTGTTCATTTAGTGTAAAATGGTTGTTTGTGTTTGTTTGTTTATGTTTGTAAACAACAATAAACAAACCAAATGAACGAACTCATATATGTACAGCAATACATGAACATGAGCATGTTCATGAACAATGTATAGAATATGTTTGTGAATGATTTAAATGAACATAAAGGAACGAGCGTAAATGAATGAACACACACACACACACACACACAAACAAATGACCAACGACCGAACATAAATAAACAATAATTGAATTACTCGTGAACATAAACGAAAACAAACAAACAAACATAGGCTTGTTCGTTTACGTTCACGAGCAGTTCGATTATTTCATGTTCGTTCGTTTAGCTTAATAAACGAACATAGATGAACTCCCACCGAATGGTTCACGAAAAGTTCACCAAACATTTTGTTCGTTTACACCCTTAGCCCCGTGAACTTTCAAACATGGGACACTTTACCCCAATTTCCTTCATGTGCACATCACGTGATGCTTTTTACCCTAACATTGTCTACTCCATTTTCTAATTCAGACCATAAAGTATCCGTTGCTCTTCCTTGCCGCTTCGTCTCACTACCACTGTCGCCGACTCTTCCTTGTTGAATCGTCTCACAGACACCACCATTAGCTCTCCTTCAAAGCTACGCTGCCAGCCCTTCCTCACCATTACATTGCCAACTCTCCCTCACCACTATTGCCGTAAACTCTTCCTCGCCGCTTCATCTCACTGCCATTACAACCAACTCTTTCTCATTGTTTTGTCTCACTGCCACCAGCACCAACTCTTCCTCATCGCTACCACTGCTAGATCTTCCTCATTGTAGCCATCCAAAACTAGGGATGAGGAAAGGATTAGCGAGGGCGATTTCGACAAGGAAAGGACTAGGGATTGGGGAGGGAAATTTTAGTTGAACAATATCTGTTTCAGTTTCAGTGAGGGGCCAATTAAGTTGGGGAAGAGGAAGCGACTATGCTGGCACTCAAGGCCTCAAGATTGTCGACGAGTTCACAGATGACAACTGTTAGTGCAAAAATTGTAGCCAATGATTTCATTTTGAAGGGAACAAAAAGGGCAGATGCCGTTAAGGTAAAAAACATCACATGATGTGCATGTGGGAAAAAAGGGCAAAATGTCCAGTGTTTGAAAGTCTAGGGGGCGAGTTAGACTGATTACAAGTTAAAGGGGTTAAGTGTCCGTGTTGTGCAAGTTTAAGGACTAAAAATGGCTTTAAGGCTTTTCTCAATTTGCTTTCGTCGACGGAGAGTGTAGCGTTAATCCAATTCCTCCCGCCTCTGCGAACCTCCAGCAAAAACCATGAAAGACATCGAGGTACTAATGACCTGCCCAATGTCCGACTACCTCGAGCGTGAGCTCGAAAGCCGATTCAAGCTGATCAAGCCATGGCCATCTTCTTCCTCCATGACGCTGAATTCGAGCTCTATCAGAGCGGTGGTGGGCAACACCAAAGTCGGGGCGGAAGCACAACTGATCGACTCGCTGCCGAATTTGGAGATCGTCTCCAGCTACAGCGTTGGCCTGGACAAGATCGATTTGAACAAGTGCAAAGCCAAAGGGATTAAGGTCACCAACACCCCGGATGTGTTGACCGATGATGTTGCAGACTTGGCGATTGGTTTGGCTTTGGCGGTCTTGAGAAGGGTTTGTGTTTGTGATCGGTTTGTCAGA
Organism: Aquilaria sinensis; assembly: GCA_005392925.1. Taxonomy (NCBI): domain Eukaryota; kingdom Viridiplantae; phylum Streptophyta; class Magnoliopsida; order Malvales; family Thymelaeaceae; genus Aquilaria; species Aquilaria sinensis. Next base: position 181,771 of record SMDT01003184.1, on the reverse strand, counting down.
AATGGGGGTTGGACTTGTGCCGATTTCGGCTTGACTACGAAGGTATTTTTCTGGGTTTCTCTTTTTATTTGTGGTTCCAGTGAATAATCTCGTTGGAATGTAGATTTGTTGATGAAATGCCAATTTCTCTATCTGCCGTTCTAGCGCTTTCAGTGAATAATCTCATTAGGTTTATTAGTTTTGGCTACAAAGTACCAGAATTTCTTTCATAAATCTTTAGATAAAATTTTTTTTTCATAAATGACATGAACCTGCATACTATATATAATTTGGCTTCACATGATTTATGTAACACCTGTAGAGGCTGTAGCTGATCAAATTATTTATGTCATCTAGCATGTCTGCTTTGTGTTCTAGCACAAAAACCATAGTACAGCCTCATCCAAGTCCCTGCAAAATGAGGCATTGCCGTAAGTTGAAGAAGTTTTGTTATGCTGCTTAGCTGGATTTGGTAATGATTGAATTTAAGTAATTTATAGGAGTGATTGCAAAACTAAGTCAAACATACTGTCTCAAATTTGTTTTTGCTAGAGTTTGTGATATTCATAAACATAAGTCGAAGTGGAAGGGCTGATGTTGTTTGTTGTTTTCTGCCAATTTGTTGCGCGACTTTCATGGGTATGATATGGGATAAATTGCAAGGTCCTGGAAAAAGGGGAAAGCACTGAGTTATGATTAAAGTAAAGGAGAAGTATAGGAATAAAATGTTATTATTGTTTGGTGAGAGAACAGAAAAGTAGGTCCAATAAGGAGAAAATAGAACAGTTACGTGAATACTCTCCTGTGGGACTGCGGGAAGCAACTGGATTGCTGGTTGCAAAATAAATAATCTACATTGAGGAGAAAAAATAAAACGGGAAGGCTTAGTCACAAAGTTAGAGGAGAATAGATGATTCACTTTAGCCTTGTGTGTGCATAATATAATGTTAGGTCAGTGAGCAAACACTTGGTTTATAATTGCTTACAGTAGAAATAGTAAAGCAAGAGGCAAGATGTATCTGCATATCTTTTCTCTGTAAAAGAATATATAAATGCTTTATAAATGTACATTAACAGCTAAAATTCAGGTGAACTATAAATGTGGAAAAAGAAATAAGCAATAGGCAAGTGAAGAAGAAGAACAAGAAGAAGAAGAAGAAGAAGAGGGAACCATCCCAGAATGGAATAGGAAAGATGCATGTGATGGGCTTGTGAAGGAACATTCAGGTAAAACTGGTTTTATAGAGAAAAAAGGTTAAGAATGAGAAAAAGGGGGAAAATATGAAATTCAGTATGGAAACACAGCTGCAACAATTCAATATGTACTGCTAGTCCGTAGTCTAGATGATATTTTTATGTTAGCATATTAGTGGAGGGGTCTAATTCTAAGAGGGAGACAAGTGACAGGCTGTAAAACTTGTGCAGCATGTCTCATTAAGCGAGAAACAACTTTTGACTGAAGTTCTTTATCCCTTGAGCAGATAAGCTACAGTAAGAGCCAAGTCTCACTCAGGGGATGAATCTCTTCTCCTTTACATGTTAAACAGGGTCTGTTCATTGGTTAGTGAATTTGCAAAGCCATATTCGACCGTTTGGGATTTTCCCTGAATAGTGGTCTTTCTACTGGATAATCTCATTGGATTTGTTAGTTGCTATTACGATGTGAAGTTCACAATTTTGGTTAATGGGTTGTCAAATGCAAATGCTGAACCCCCTTAAAATTGTCCCATCTCCATTTCCATTAACCTCTGTGCTTTGGTTTAAGCAGTTCACTGACCAAAAAGCACATGGTTTAACATTAGAGATTAGAATCATACTAAGTTTTGGGCTTTCTTAAATTTTTGCAACTTGCAGAATTATTGTAGATCATATTGCTAAGATGTTCACTGAAAATTGTATAAGTTGTTCCTTCATGAGATTTGAGAGAAAATATGGCACATATTCTTTCTACTGGTGTGACTAACCTAGATAGTCTATCCTTCTTTTTTCATCTCTTTTCCTTTTCTAGTATTTTCCCTGCCACTTTCCCATAGCTATAACACTATAGCACTTGCCGGACTCAGTTGGAAATGCATCACCACCTTTGATGTGTAGAATATTGGTCTTCTGAAGCTTCTTCGGACCATATAACAAATATCAACGAGTGGAGGATGGTCAATGGCTTTGCATTAAATCAAGCCATTGCAACCAAAACTCTGGAGAGTTCTAGGCTCAATAGACTAGTCTGTTTTACTAGCATTCTAGAACGTTAGAGAAGCTTAAAATTTTCCAGGACAATGGACTTTATGATGGTATAAATAGGGCTAGTGGGTCTGTTTGCGTGCTTGCCAAGAGTCCAAGTGTGTATGTTGTCACTATTTATGGTACAAGAGGTTGCTAATATATAAATAGAGTTGCCATCCCCATACCATTTCATCCCCAGACTTCTTTTCTTTCCTTAGTACTTTTTCACCATATGAGCTTCTGAGGGCTGGTTGGTGACAAGTTCCTAACTTTCAGTTCTTTGCCCAGCTTGTTTATTTTTGAATGCTGTCAAGTTACTTTCATTTCCAACAATATTTTCTATTTCTGTGTTTTCATTCTAATTTCAATTGATGCGTGTTATATGGTCAATAGTGAGAATAATTTGTCTTGAATCACTATTTTTAAATGTAGCAAATTTGGTCTGTATCTGAAGCTTAAGTTTAGCGCTCTCTTGTTTTCACCTCTCTCCCTGGAATGTATTTTCTTCTGTCTTATTTTATTGATATTTCATGTCTCTTCCAGCTCAGTGGTAAATCAGTTGGAATTGTTGGGTTGGGCAGGATTGGCTCAGCAATCGCCAAGCGAGCTGAAGCTTTTGGCTGCACAATAAGTTACTACTCCAGATCCCAGAAAGGAAGGACAAATTGGAAGTACCACTCAAACATAATTGACATGGCCACCAATTGCCAAATCTTAGTTGTGGCATGTGCATTGACAGATGAAACATGGCATGTTGTAAACCGACCAGTTATTGATGCATTAGGTCCAGAAGGTATCCTCATAAATATTGGACGAGGTGCGCATGTAGATGAACTGGAACTTGTGTCTGCATTGCTAGAGGGCCGTCTAGGTGGAGCTGGACTCGATGTGTTTGAGAATGAGCCCGACGTCCCTGAGGAATTGTTCAAGCTGGACAATGTAGTCCTAGTGCCTCATGTTGGTAGCGACACCGTGGAAGCAAGCAATGCAATGGCAGACCTTGTGGTAAGAAACTTAGAGGCACACTTCAAAAATGAACCCTTGTTAACTGCTGTAATATAAGTTTTAAACATAATGTTTATTTTAGTTCAGTCTTTTGAGAACTTCTACATACTTTCGGAGTATGTAACACCCAATTCATTTTAACTTAAGTCAATTGACTTCAAAATTGCTTATTTTTATTTTTACATTTTGTTTACTTCAAATTAATTTTAATTGAAAATCAATATTATGTCGTTGCAATAATTTATTGAAATACAATTTTTGTAATCTTATTAAATTTTTATGAATTTTTCAAGCTTAAGACATTAAAAAAGAAAAATTTTCAAAAATTTAACAATATCATGAAAATTTACTTTTAAATGGATTATTACATTTACATAATATTAATTTTCAAATGAAATTGGTTTCAGGCAAAAAAAATATAAAAGTAAAAATAAGTCCGTTAACTTAAGTTAAAATGAATTTATTATAAGTTTCTAAATTTCTTCTGGATTTCTACCTGAGCTTTAAAGTTTTGGTGATTAGGCGCGAGAAAAAGCACTTGCTTTAGTGAAGTTATAACTTAGAAGTGAATAAGCTTAATTATCTGGGATGCAATCTGTTATCACCTGTGTGACTCGTGATTCCCATATTTTTTCTGTCCGGCGAGCTTGAGTTGATGCAGGTGGTGATCATGTCAGGGCAGGAGGAGAAGAGAGCAGAGGGAGAATCTGCGCTCATCTCTGCTTTCCAAATCATTACCATGTTCTTGTACTCCGTGATTATTGTAAATTAATTATGAAGCTGCAATAGATGGTAAAGCTAAAACAGAACAACACAGAGGATATGCAGGTAAAAAGTAGGAAACATTTGTTAGAAAATAATAGCCACTGTTTAGAAGCTATGGAAGAGGAAAAACCACATATAATTCTATACAAGATTTGTTTTCCCTGAAATAGTTTTTTCTTACAAGTTTAGTATCCAAATTCCAACTCTTTTGCAATATGACATTGGACATCTATCCAACATTTTAAACCAACACATTGGGTACATCTCCAACATAGTAAACCAACATGGGTACCTGAACTTAATATGGTAGATCTAACAAATCAACTTCTAACTATTAGGGCTCAGTTAAAATAGCTCTTATCACTACTACCTAGTTTCTAGAGCAATCGGGTTTGCCAAAAAGAATAATCAGACTGGGAAATAACAATCTGGTTTTGCTTCTTGTCTACCAAATCACAAAGAAACAGGAAAATTGTGGCAAACAGGTCAATCACCCATCTTCACACTGCAAGCTTTTCTTGATGTTTTCTAGTGTGCAGGATATGAGTGTGTTAGCAGATTCCACAGACTCGGCTGTTAGCTTAGCGGTCGGGGAGCTGTTGGTTAGGATTTGGAAAGCAATGGTGAGCAGAGACCCTCCCTCAGCACTCTTTTCCTCTTGCCTTGATGTGATGACCACTGGCCTAGACTCGAGCCCGTCAGGTAGAATTGTGAACCCTGAAGGTAAAATGGATATGTCGCTCGAGTCACACCCGGTGATCACGGATTGCATACCAGACATGTCAACGGGAGCATACACAACCATGTGCTCGTATGCGTTTGTGCTACTGTCTTGTAGTACCCACATGTTGTTCTCTTTTGAGTTCATTGCCTAATAAAATGCAAGAAATTGTAAGGAAGGTTTGCATACAAATGATTGATTGTAATAGCTCATAAATCAAGTAACCTACGTGAATGGTCACCGAATTGCCTCGATCTTGCCCTTTCGACAAGCTTGCAATCGACTGGACCGGGCTTCCCTTCGACATTATATCCCACTGGATCATACAAATGTTATTTCAGTTTGTTATATGTTGCATGAAATGTTGTGAATGAGGCGAAAACTAACCTCACTACGACGAGTCTCATCACATAAGAAATCGAACAAGACATTGGGAGGAATAGGTAACCAAATGGAGGAGACTGCACAGACAATCACACCAATAGGTTCACCAGGATCGTTCAAGTTCTTTCGGGACGAAACCCGAACATCTTCTCCTGTCTTGCTTGCCACCTTGTTCCATGTGTGGTAGCTTGATGCTCCAATGGCATGGCAGAAGCTCCGTGTCATTCTCTGTGCTAGCTTCAATATGCTCTTCCTCCCAGCCAACGTTGCAACACCTGAAGTTTTCAGGTTCCGTTTCAGCATTCCTAAAACAGTTTTTTGTGCAAGAAAACCAACGAAATGATCGTTTAGTTTCAAATTACCGGTTGAGTCCTTGGTGGGAACATTGGTAGCCATGAAAAAAACTAGTCGTTCACACTGCTGTTGTAGGGTTGATATCCAATGCCTTGCCCCAAACGCCAAGCCACTACTAACTATGGCCCGGTACGTTGTGTGCACTGTAGTCTTCTGGCACTCTAGATGTTCAACCCAAGTAACCTGATTTTCATTTTAAACCAAAAAAAAAAAAAAAACCAATTGTAAAATAACAAATGTGGTCTCACGAATAATCTATCATGATTACAGATCGGTACAATTTGAGTATATGCAAAACATGAATATGTGACTTGTACCTTGCAATGACCATTGGATTTGTCTTCGATGATGCAACCAGATGGGCGTTTTCGACATTTCACAAGGGAAGCGTCGATGTTGTCTTCAAACTTGTCGATGGAGACATCAACAATGACCCATTTCTCTGGGCTAAGTTGTTTGCAGTGACGAACGAAATATACTTCTCTTGTGGGCACTAACGGCGTTAGCATCTGAAGCTCTGCAAACATCTGCAACAGTGGCTCTTATGTAAAAAATGTCAATAGAAAAATTAATGCATTTCAGAATATTTTCCCTGAAACAAAATGAAAATAAAGTGCTCCAATTGGTAGGTTTATAGATTCTTCAATAATTTGCAGCAGCCTAAACGTCAACATATCTGAACTCTGACCTACGGTTGGGTTGTTGTACATGACTGACGGATGCATGGACGGTACTGTATAAATGTTTTTGATGTGGACCTAGCTGTCGGATAAGGCAAAAATGGAGGTCTTCAAATATGGAAATTTCAATTTGGGTTAGTTAGAGGGATATTGTTTTCAATCAAGTACTCTAGCCATTCGAATTTTTTAAGTTAAAGGCTTGATTTATTATTTTTTTAATTAAAATACCTGTATATGGACACTGGTGTAGTGATACGTATAATGTTCGGATTACAAAAAATAAATCAAAACAAAAAATTTCATAGAATAATAAGTTAAAGTGCTTAATTAATTGATCTTTTCTGCATATGGTTGAAGCGCTTTCTTATACTTTTAACTAAAAAAAAAAAAAATCTTAAAATTTTGCATAATATATATAGTCCCTTTTTGTATTGATGAATTAAATTTGTCCACAGAAAGAATAATACTAAGAATAAACTCTCTTATTATGTTGTGTTTGATAATAATTTATGAAGAATATATATTGTATATTATCGATTCTTTCATCAATATCTTTTTTGTTTTATAGTAAAAATTAAAGCTCATTCCTAGAGTTATTTTTTTAGAAAAAATATAAATTATAGCGACGAAAAAAGATGATTTAGAAATTTACGGAGGAAAATATTTTCTAGTACCATAAAACCAAAGTGTAAAAAAAGAAAAAAGGGGGGGGGGGGGGGGGGGGAGAAGAAAAAGAAAGAAAAGAAAGAAGGAAATTAACAAGATATCTCACCAACTGAACGGCACCGTTTCGGTTTGCCCCTTCTCCATTGCAAATGACGTCGACAGTGGCTGCCTTGGAGATCAAGCACGGAAACATTTCCTTCCATTGATTCTGCAAATGCAAATAAATCATTCTTTCGTAGAAGATAATAATATAATAATAATAATAATAGTTTTCAATATTTTAAATAATCATTTTAACACAAAAGGAGGAGAAAAAGAATAGGAGAGCATGTCATGAAGTACTTTTAAGATAAATTTTTTTCTTTCTAAAGAGGGACACTTATTTGTTATCCAACATCAATTATTAAGATAAAATTATTAAAAAAATACATTTTTTTGAAAAAATTAAAAAAAATTCATTGGAAATGAAGCCATATGTGCATGAAGAATACAAAGACAAAATAATAAATAAGTAATACTAATAAAATAATTAATACTCACTCCTTCCAAACTCCATTACCATGCTTTCCATTTAAGGACATTCCAAAATCTTGCTACATCTCATGATAAAATGTTATTTTTATTTATTTTACCTAACAAAATTGTACAAGAAATCTCATGAATTTTTTGTTTCGTAATTAGAAGCACTTATACAGGTATAAGGGTCTATACTCTTTTTTGGAAAATTTCATGAATTAAGATGCGATACATTTTATATGTATATTTAAAATTAAAATAAAGTTTACCGGTGTTAATAGAAATCAAATTTATTAATCTTAAATAAATACTTTTTTCTAATGAAAAGTTGATATTAATAATTGTAATATATCAGGAAATTACTCACTACGTCCAAGAAGCCCTGGATAAGCCTGGGAAGATCAACGAAAACAACTCCCGCCTCTCGCGAAGCCTCGATAGATCTCTTCCGCCTTCCGCTGATGCCGCCCAAAGACGGCATTGTATTGTCGGCGGCGAACTCTTTTACGTACTCGTCGTAGTTCAGTATCTCCCGACCCGTCTCCACGCTTCGAACCCAAAGCGGTTCGCCTGTACCCGCCATCTTGGTCATCTCCTCCGCCGCCTGGTTCACGATCTCCATGATTCTCGGCTTGTCCAGCCCGAATATTCCCGTGTAGAAGTCTAAAGAGCTTCTGTTCTCCTGGTCGTTCCCGGCGGAGCACGAGCTCGCCGACGCCGCGCCACCCGGCGGATTCTTTCCTATCGCCGCTCTTAATTTCTCTACCTATGTAAGTGCATGCAAAATAAAAAAATTGTATTAATCAATCAATCTAAAAGAAAATTTGAATTTTATAACTAATTAAAAGGAGACATTTTAATAATTATTCAGTTTTGCATATGAAAGTCTCACTCATTTGCTATTTCAAGGTGCACCAGAATTCAAGACTTTCGGAAGTAAAAAAAAACTCACCAAATCCCCAATTTTCCTCCTTCAATCATTGTAATACTTTGTATTGTATTGTATTCTAAGTAAAACAAAAGTATTTATTCAGTTTTCATAATATACATTTTGTCGACACAAATAAATTAAGGAGGCTACTTTAATTATCTTTTAATGAAAGAAAGAGACTATTGTTAAAGTATGATTTAAGAGAATTAATTGTTATATATCTTTGGACCGGGGAAATGAAGGATGAAAATTATGGAAATAACATATTAAATACGTCAAGATTGAACCTAAATGGTTAAATCTCCATCTCTTTCATAACAAATTTATGCCGTAAATTAATTTTAAACTCATATGGATGCCATAAATTTATGCAAATACAAATCTTTTCTCAGACGTTAGAGGTATGGAGAAACAAATTAATCTTTTTAAAAAAAGGTAAAAAGGGGAAAAAAGGTAAAACAATGCAAAGACATAAAATTAAACATACTTCCGCTTTAAGTTTGGCATTCTCAATACGAAGTTGTTGGTCCTCAGAAGTAGAGAAGACGGTGTCTTTCATAGTAGTGGTGGCGGTTCCACAATTAGGGCAGCAGGCCTTGTTCAAGGCCTCTCTCATAGCTTTGTTTTCCTCCCTTAGCTTCTCCAACTCCTGCTTGAACAGTGAATTCTCATGTCGCTCTTGAATTGCCTACATATTCATTCAGTTAACCACTTAGTCATAGCTCAATTGTTGCCTAATAACAATTAAATTTTTAGCGACTGAACATCGAATAAAATTTTAGTCATCCAAAAAGTGATAATCTAATTGTCTGCTAACGACTAGAATGACAGTCGCTATTTGGCTTTGATCTTGTAGTGGTAAGGATAATAAAAATCGTATACCTTAATCTGAGTTCGGCGGTTTTGAAACCAGAACTTAACTTGCCTTGGAGCAAGTCCAAGTTTTTTACTTAGCTGTTGCCTTTGCTTCTCATCTGGATGAGGTGACTCTTTAAATAGCCTGCAAATTTTGCAAATTAATTAGTGTTACCCACTAAAGTAAAAAAAAAAAAAATATCAAATCCTGAACATACATCGCTTAAATGCTTAACAATTAGCAAAACTTTAAATATGTTGGTTAATTACATATTGATATAGTGGAATTAGTAATTTACTATGGATAAAAGTTAAAATTAAAGGTGCCATAAATGTTTGGAGCATCTTTAACTTTATAATCCTTGTGTCTTTTGTATTTTTCTCACTAACTTTTTAGCCATCTTTCTCTGACTTCGTCGTACTCCGTAAAGTATCCCCAAAATAAATAAAAATATATAAACTGAATAAGCTAATTAGAAGTGAAAATTAATTACAATGCATTAAAATGAAATTAATCACATAACTGAATAAACCCAATTTGAAAATATTAATTATATGTAACTAGTATAACCTAATTATTTTCCTACAAATTAATTCTTAGATTACAAAGTTTTGTAAAATTGCGGAAAATGAAAAAAAAAAATAAAGAATTATGTAGGCAGAGCTAGCTCACGTACGCTTCCATTTCTCTGATTTGCTCCGGGGTGTGACGGTGGTATTTCTTCCTCTTCTTCTTCTTGTTCTTGTCTCCGTCATCGTCGTCCTCATCATCCTCCATGTGCTCCCCCCCGTCATCCTCCGACCGTGATCTCGCCGGACCGGAGTTCTCACTGCTCATCTCTACCGTCTCCTCCCGTCTTAATATTCCTCCTCCGCCGCTCCCCTCCTCCCCCTCCTCCACCTCTGTTCTCGCCGCAGCTGCAGCTGCAGCTGCAGCCGCAGTCGCCGGCCCGGCTCCACGGAATATTCCAGCCTAAACACGCAAACACCATATGTATATAAGAAAAACTTACAGACTAAAATCAGGAAATATTGAAAATTAAGGAGGAGAAGTAAAAATATTTACGAGGGTGAGGGAGAGAGCAGGAGAAGCGAAGAAGTCTTTGGTGGGTGGGTTATTGGACATGTCGACGCCCATTGGCAACTAAGGATCGATGTTGGGTGTTGGTGGTGATGAAATTTATTTATGCTGCTTCTAAAGAACTTAATTAACAAAAAAGAAAAAGAAAAAATAGAAGAAAGAATGGTGGCTCTTCTGAAAGATAGATAGATAGATGGAGAGAAGGAATTGATGTGGGGACTTGTTGATTTAAGGATATAAAAACAAAAACCTAAGTACCTCTCTCTATCTCTTGCTATGGGGGTACGTGGAGAGAGAAAGGGGGAGGGGGATTTGTTTAATTTCCTTTTTGGTGTTGGGAAGAAATATGGTCTAGTTTGGGAGGGAGGGGTGAGACGAGAGATGAAAGTGAGAGAATATGTGAAAAGTGAAAGGGAAAATAATAGAAGGGCTGGTAGGAGTTGACTGTTAGATATCTCTATTTCATGGGGAGGAGAAAATGAGAAGACTCAACTAACTTATAGTCCGTTGAAGTGTTAGAATCTTATACCATTTCCAACTGTTTTTTCAGTTTTGTACAAGCTGCTGGCTGGCCAACTGGCTCATGGGTATTCCTCTAAATTACGGCTAGCTCTAACTAAGCTTGGAAAATTCTAAACCCATAAAAAGTTGTACAAAATTTTCACTTGCATATAGCAAGTGCTATTAGGTGCAAAATTATGTATATGGCAAGCCTAAATTTTGTTATCCAAGAATTACTTACCACATAATGCGTATTAAAAAATTCGGGACAAGGTTAAAATTAGTCATATAACTTTCACAACTTTTCTAATTAAATCCTATATATTTATGAACTTCTATTTGAGTCCTATAACTTCAAAAACAATATCAATGTTAGTCCTATGCTAGATGACCATAATGGAAAAATCACAATTGGCACAAAACGGATGTTTAATTTGGTATAAGTGGCAAATGTGGGGCCGTATAAATGAGAAGAATAAAAGGAACATCGAACTTTTTGAAACCTCTTTTATAAACACAATTATATGGAGTTGATATGCTATTGGAAACACCATCTATGTTTTTCCTTTCTCCTTCATTCAAAAATGTGAATCACAACTCACACAAATCCCTGCAATCACCAAAGGGAAGAAAAAATTTTTAGGAATCCTAAGATTTGGCTCTTCTACCTTTCCATTTTCCTTTCCCCTCTTCAACCATTTCATCAAAAAGCTGTTGTGCATGCTTGGGCTGCCCATATTTTCCAAGAACAAGTAGCTTCATATAGGCCTTTCCGTAGGGTGATAAAGAGGCTGTTCCTCCAACATCTTGAAAACTTGAACATTCACAGATCATAATTGCATACAAGAAAAAAACATGACCTAAGTGCCTATGTCAATGCAACCAAACCTAAAATCTTCAATCCAGCAAATTCACAAGAAATTAGGTGTAATTCATCATCAAACCTGAAACCAAAAATTTGAAGCAAGAAACTTAAAAAGTGGAGAAAGAGAAGGTGACCTCATGGGCAACAAGCCACTGCTTCTTGAGGATGTGATTGGTAGTGGTGACAGTGAAGACCCAGGCAAACACTTAATGGGTGTTCTCCTGGAAAAACCAAGAACCAAAACCTGAAAGACACTAGGTAATTCGCCTTTCGTCCAGTGCACCTTCTTGTTGAAATTCGCCCCCTTTTAGTGAGACAAATGCAAAGATGATTAGATCTTACAATTAAGGCTTCCAAATTTTGGAACCCATGTTTTTGTAGGAAACTTGAATGTTAAAAAATGAGCTCTTAAGGGTTGCGATTGGCACCCACAACAGATGGGGTGCCCAGCTCGGATCCCTATAGGTTAGGTCGGTTGTTGCTGAGGCTGGAGAAGCTAGTGAAATGCTACATGTTTAAGGCTAAGGCAGTGTTCTAGTGTAATTGGGAGCAACATCGAGTCAGGTGGTCTCTCAAATTTAGGTGTTGGTTCAATGAAATGATTGGTTAGGTGTGTGATAGGGCCTCTAGCAACAACAAATTAGTACGAATGTAGCATTAAAAGCACTATAGAGGTTGGCAATGGTGGAAAAAGATGCGTTGGGTGAGTGTAAAACTCGTTGCCTGAAAGTCTCTGATGGGTTAGAATACCTAGGTTAGGTTGTTCTTCAATGGTTGTTCTTCACACTTAGAGAGGAATAAGAAGAAAAACAATGATTTTTGTCTCTAACTGGGCCTCAAGTACCCAGAATTTTATGTTTATAAAACTTTTTCATGAAACTTTCATTTTCTTTGCAATTAAGTCTACCTACATGTGTCAACTGGGCAAGAGAATAGCCCCATTTTTGCCAACTAGGCAAGAGACATTGTCATTATATGCCACATAGGATTTGCCGTTAACTCATCGACTATAGGACAAACATTTATAACATTTTCAAAGTTATAGGACTCGAGTAGAAACTTGTAAAGATATAAGATCAATTAGAAAAGTTGTAAAAGTTATAGGAGTACTAATTTTGACCTTCCTCGAAAAATTCTATAAAATAAGTCTATGCTCATCCAATGGTTATAATGCATTTGTCACAAGAAAGGCACTTTATGGACTAATCACAATATCATTTTTTATTCTTAATTATTGTATGTTTGGACAATATCACTACAAGATGGATGTAAAATCTTACTGGTGATTTGGTCATTAATCAATCTATTTTTTAGCGATGAATTGGCAATTGAACAATTAGTTACAAAAAACCTGGTCGCTAGTCAGCCGACAATTGATTACGGGATCGACTAGCTACTTGCTCCAATCGTTAGTCAGTCCTAAAAACCTTAAGATGCTTTTTCAAGATTGATTATTGACAACTAAAAGTTAAATCTCTATTTTTTGGTTGAAATTTTACTTTTCTCTTGTATGCTATATATAGTTATTCGCAATTGTGGAAATAGGGTCTTACTGATCTTCCAAATTTATAAGTTTTTACTCATTTAAATAATAGAAATGGGACAGAAGTGAAAGAAGTTGATATAGTTGGAAGTAAATAAAGTACAACTATAGGTTGGAACTTAGAGATGGATGATAAAAGAATATGAGTTGGGATTCGGGAACATTATAACTGCGCAAATGCCAAAATTTGTTTACTAATTAATTCTTCGGATATCGTGATTCTTCTGTCCTTATCGGCATCTATTATTAGAAATGCGCCTTTCTGTATGATACTCCTCCAATATCTATTAAATAGTTTCATTTGACACAAAAATTAACAAAGAAAAGAATATTTATGTATCATTTTATTATGTATCATTTTACTTTTTGTATTAAATTGAGAAAGCTATAAAGCTAGTGATCTTGAAATATTTATTAGTTTCAATGGTAGTATGGTAAAATGATTTATTAATATGAAAATATTGTAAAATTTTAAGACATCCCAAAATAAAATATGTTGAAATAATTTTAGAACAAAATGAGTAATATTTTATTGATTGACTATGGTGCATGATATTTGAAGTAGCGATAGCACATCAATTCATGACCATAATTACAAGCTGAATGGAGTACCTAAATCTTGGAAATCTGCTATTGCTGGTTTTATTTGTCTATTCATATATGTAGTTAATAATTAATAATAAATTAACAAATTATAATACTCTCTTTGTCCCAAAATTGGTACAACATATGCAATTATAAGGAATCCCAAAATTGTTGAAATATTCCTACATTTAGTAAATCTTTTATGGTTAATTTATCATATTATTCTATGTTAACTCTTATTTTAAAATTATAATATAATTCATAACCTTTCAAAAATTACAATTTGGTTCTTATGATTTTTAAAAATTTCATTTTTAATTAGTTCATGGATGTCAAGAGAATCTAATTAGTTCAAAGTTCCCTCAACTCCACTTCCTAAGTACTAAATGTATTTCTTGTTACTCTGAGAAGCCAAGCCTTACAATAATGAGATGAAATAATTCGATCCGAAGTGATTGTGATGTCAAATAAACAATTTATTCAGATGCTACGTGAATTATTATTGATTATGATCATATCTATATTCACGTTTTACACATTATGGAAGATAGAATTTTCAGTAAAATGAACGCAATTAATTTCTAAGTTCTAACTCTTTTATTTAAAAAAGAAAAGACAAAAAACCACATTGTGATTTAGTATTACGGGAGCAGTGGAAACACTGATAACTAAAGTGAAGGGAACAAATCGATTACTACTTTCGTCCTATATTGGTTGCATCATTTTAGTTTTTTTACTTGAATTTAACTTAAATTTATTTATATCATTATTTATTAATTTTTTTTTTAAATTATAATTAGAAACTACAAGAATCGTAGTTTCTAAATATAATTTTTAAAATTTTTTAAATAATAATAATATAAATAAATTTAAGTCAAAATTAAGTAAAAAAGAATGAAATAGAGCAAGCAATATATGAAGAAAAGAATATTTTCTAAAATGCATAATCTTTATCCTTCGGTTTAAATTTTTTAGTTTAGATTCTCTAATTTTGGGTCATTTTTTTTATTCGTATACTTTTTATAATAAGTATAATTATAAATTTGAAGTGCGCATGTGGGCTGCCTTGACATCGGAGTGAGGTATCGGTTAATTTCTCCACTTAATATTTAAGAAACAAAAAAAAAAAAGATAAAAACAAAAATAAAAATAATAGCGAGTTTTATGCTTCTATAGCTCAGTACCGTTATTTGAGCCGTATAACAACAGAAGCCCGGCTCGGCTATAGCCAAGACCAAGAAATCAAGTTTTTTACCAAACCAATGTATGTAGAAAAAGTATTTACCAGCTGGCCATAGTTTGAAAATATTTCCTAATCACCAATACTTTAATGATTCATCTATAGTTTAGTTTGGCAAAAGGGATCCATAACTTATATATTTTTTTTTGAAGTTAAATTCATCACCACACTACTAAAAAATTCACATTTTCCAACTGCCTTATTTCCAACGGCTAGGCAGTTGGAAATTTCCAACTGTCAAAACCGTTGAAAGGAACATAAAACTTTTTCCAACAGCCTAGCAGTTGGAATTTTAAGACATTAAATTTATATAATATTTCCAACGGCTGTAGCCGTTGGAAAACTGAGAAAATAATGGTATTTTTCCCGAATTTTATATATATTTTAGTTCCAACGGCTGTAGCCGTTGGAAAATCTGCATATGAGTTACAATTAATTTGTTTGATATATTCATAATATTTCCAACGGCTTTAGCCGTTGGAAAATGTAAAAATGACTGGATTTATTTGCAAATTATATATATAATATTTCCAACGGCTATAGCCGTTGGAAAATAGATAGTAAGTTATATTTAATGTGTTTTGTTCTATATAATTTTTCCAACGGCTAAAGCCGTTGGAAAATGGGGAAAATAATGGGACATTTTGCATTAATATTTATATATAATAAATATGTAGTAAGTTATGTTTCCAACGGCTTTAGCCGTTGGAAAATGGGGAAAATAATGGGACATTTTGCATTAATATTTATATACAGGTTTTTTTAGTATTGGCCAATGTTTTTGTTTGAGTGAAAATTTGCCCCACTATTGCTTTTAGTGTAGGATAAATCAGTCATTTTGATGACTAACAGAGAATATATGTATATATATATATATATATATATATATATATATATATATATATATTTGTGGAATGTTCTGTAATATATGATGGTTGTGTGGTTGATTTGTCCTTGAATTATATCATCTTATACACATCATCAATCCCTAAAATTAAAGAAAATTAGCACAAAAGTCATCATCTTCCCCAATTCCCCCAAAATTCCATTAAACACCGAATTGATCTTGAGAAAAATTCCACTAACCAAAGCAATGTTGGAAATCATGGATTGCTAAGTTTTGTAGAGCAAAGATTGCTCGTAAATAGCCCTAAAGTCTTAAACACCAATCATTGTTATCTAAGCCAAATTTAAACCCTAAATTAGTTTATTGGTTATGTGGTTAGTTGAAACCTTAAATCAAATTGCTCAAAATATGAGTTTTTTGAATGAGTTAGAAACAATTTTAGGAAGGGAAATGATCAAATGTGGGCAGAAGAACCAAACCACTATGTCGCTGGTGCCGGGAAACTTCTTAACTCGAGCGGACTGTGCTTCCAGATCATGACGTTACTCGTGAACCTTGGGGTGATGATGGCCCGTGGGAATGATAACATGGTCACTGCCTCCTTGGTTGTGGCATTGTGCTAGCTGGCACAGCCTCCAGTGACTGGAAAGAGGATCAATTGCGGGTTTGAGGTTGGAGATTGACTTGTGTCAAACTACATTCTTAGCCCCTGAAGCATTTCATTTACAACAATTATGCAAATAATATATGCTTTTGACACTTTTATCCTATTTCTTTCATGCATGCATAGCACATTTATTGTCATTTCATCAAAAATATCACCACATCATCATACAAGTAGACCATTTTAACGGTAGTGGCGGGTATCTGCTTATGTGAAAATGTTAGTGGTGAATTTAACTACATTAAAACTATAGTGCTGGCCAACCTGTCTATGGCGAAAAGCTATAGTGGGTAATTTGCCTCTTTTGTCATTTTAGTTTTCTTTTAAGGCACAAAAATTTTTAGACAATATTAAGGTTAATATAAAGGTATGACTACATCTAAAAATAATTAAAAATAAATTAAAAAAAATTGAAAAGAAATTAATTAAATAATAAGAATGAAGCACAAAGATGAACTAAAAATTCACACATGCATTAGTTCTATGTCTACAAATGTATAACTCAATAAATTGCAAGTGTCAATTTTCAAAAGACAGAATGTATACATTTTATTAATTAGCTTCTCATATTTTTTAAAAGCATGGTTTTAAAATAAATTAAGTATGATGGTTTTTATTGTTTTTTATTTTTTCCCTATATAAACCGCGTGTTATTAATATACGCAGAAGTTTTAAGAACTTTATTTCTATAAATTTAAAAATTGATGGTGTAATATAAAGTTGATTGTTTATAAATTCATTCGTATATATAATAGTTTCTAATTCTTACACATGTATAAATTTAGAACTCTTTGTAAAACAAGTGAGGAACCTCGAACACATATATCTTTCACTCATTCATTTCAATTTTGATATCCTGTTCATTTTTCTTTGCATAATTTTAGAAAACATTATTTTTCTAGTGGATAATTATGTTCGTTTATTATTTTTTACTTTTTTTTTCGAAATGGTGTTACTTTATCAAACAAAGAGAATATAATTTTTTTATTATTTTAAAAAATTTAATCAATTCCATCATTAGATTCAATATGTTAAAAATTGTATGCAATATTTTAACTCAATCGGTTGCATTTTCTTTGTCTTATTTTTATTACATTAACTTATTTTTAGTTTAAAGTTATGCTTAAAAATGAAATAATTTTATAAAAATTTAGAGATTTTTTTCTTGTTTTGAAAGTTTTACGCACGCAATTTATTGGACTATACAGATAGAACTAATGCATGTGGATTTTTAGTTTATCAATAAGCCTCATTTTTTATTACTTAACTAATTTCTTGTTAATTGTTACTCTTATTGTCCCAAGTTTTTTACATCATTTACAATTTATAGAAATTAATTAATAATTTTTTTATCTTCAACATGTTAATATAAAAATGAAAAAAAATTTATATAGTTAATAGATGAAGACTTATAGTTTCAAGATATAATTTTTAAAAATTTATCTAGCAAGTAAAATTCCCAATCTCCCACTAAATGGAATATATTAACTGATCAATGTAACTATCTCACACAAACCATTAAAATTCTAATTAAACTATTAAGTATTTGTCTTTCAGTAGATTTAAATAGTGTAACAAGCTTTTGTTAGTCAATGGAAAGTTTAAATTAGTATTTTTTTTTTATTCCTGACTGAAATAAATCTCATATACATAGAGGAAAAATTGGTCATTTGAAGTGTTTATTTACCATAAAAAATTATTTAACTTATCAAATTTACTCGCATACAATTTTTGAATAGTTCGTATGGTATAAGTTACAATTAAAAAGCTACTATATATAGTTACTCTAAGTTAATAAATTTCATCTAATGGGCAATCAAAATGAAACATTTTTAATATCTTTAAACCAGAACAAAACACTTGTAATAAACTTAGAATCAAAACAAAACAATCAGTAGGTTAAGATTACAATGGAACAATAATTAAAGGTTAGTAACTACCTGCGACATTCACCCAATTTTCTGTAACATAATTGCACCCAAATTTCAGATGGTTTTTGTCATTTAACTGATGCCCACGTCTCCCTGATATGTTTCTGGTGCATAGTTGTGATCCACGAGGGGCCTAATAAAGTAATATTCGAGGGTGAGAAGCCCTCCATCGACTTGTTGTTGAAGTCTTAAACACGTGAATCACACTTGTGGTCCCTTTTCTGTAATTATCGGCCTATTTTGCCCCTAAACCTTTAAAAACATGTTAATTTGGTCTTTGAGTCTTTAGAGAAGATATTAGTAGCCTAACGGTTAGCCATTGTAAAAGACCGTCAACTATGGTAAGTCTTACTGCATTTTAACAATTTAGAAGAGTCCGTCACAATGACAAACTGGCCGGCCGTTATTTACCTTTTAGAGATGGGTCACTTTGGTCCTCTTTCAAAAAAATTCCTTTTGAATTGATGAAAGTGTTCCGTCACGTTTAGGAAATGATTTCCATGTCCCAGTTTTCCCTCTACTAGTCGCTATTAAGGATGTGTTGAGAAAACACTACAATGCCAGTGCTTTCAGACAATAGATAATAAAAAAACAAGAAGCACTTTATATTTTTTTTTGTCTTGTTCATTTCTATTTTTTGTTCTTAAGCATCTAATTAGTAGCATGAGAAAAATGTTGAATATGCGAACCTATATGTATTACAGAATCTGTCATGCAATGGACGAAAAGGTGATGGTTTTGAATAATCAAAAGGATCAAGACATAAAGGTACAGAGGTTGTGGACTAAATTATACGACAATTGTAGATTGACTAAAGCTTACCCGTTAATTTTTCACTTTTTTAAATCTACGGGTTTATTTACCCGTTAATACTTGGTTTATACAACCAAGATACTCTCTCTCTCTCTCTCTCTCTCTCTCTCTCTCTCTCTCTCTTCCTCACCTTAATAAAATGGGTTAATTACAATTTGTTCCTTGAGATTTACATGAAATTACACTTTTTCCCTTCCATATTAAAAAATATGCACTTTACCTCCAGCCTTGTTAATATAGTCCAACAACAACTACTAAAATCTTAATTTAGACTATATAGTTATCATTTTCAAGCAATTTCAATATGTATAATATTTTTTTATAATTAATTAACAGTTAAAAAATACTATTTTAAAATCTGAAAGAAATATAGAAAGAAAAAATTAATAATTTAAAACATCTATTAACTATAAAAAAGTGCAATACATATTGAAATTAATGGAAGATGGTTACCATAATGTCTAAACTAAGATTTCAAAAGTTACTGTAGGATTGTATTAAAAAGGCTAGGGCAAAGTGCACATTTTTTAAACAAGAGGGAGCAAAATGTAATTTTACCTAAATCTCATGGGATAAATTGTAATTATCCCTAATAAAATTTAAATTCAATCTAACCATAATTAATTTAGTGTGGTTACCGCATGACGCAGGGGACATTGTAGGGAGGTCTGAAGTCTGACTTTAGCCTCCACTCTTGCTTACACAATGTTACATAAAATCATTTTGGAGTTGGTTTCTGGATCTTGAAAAAGCTAGTATCCTCCTTCCCTTAATTACAGTAATTGTACCTCCTTCCTTGTATATCTATAGTGATGCTTCTGAATATGTAAAAAACAATTAGTGTCAATAGCATAAGTTCAATACAAAAGTTTTATTTTTAATGTCTGATAACTATGTTAGAAGCTGGTTAATTCTGTTGAACCCCTCAACATTTCATAAAAAAAACCTGGAAATTCTACCGAAGTTCATTTATACTTCATTATATTGGGCATTTGGTACCGAAATTACAAATTTTTTCCTGGGTATATAAAAACATTTGCAAGTATAGGGAGCTAAAGGTATTATGGTAAAGTTAAGGGGAAATGACTGCTGCACGTAAACTTAAAGCACTTCTGACTGCAATTTTACCACTGTTAGGCTGTCTTAGCTTGGATGAGAGTGCTCTTATCACTGCTCAAACCTTGACCAATCCTGTGATGCCTCTAGTACTTTGCTGAAACACTGGACCAAAATTTCAATTAACTTGGTTTTTCATCGGAGGAAATGCAAAAAAAAATAAAAATAAAAATAAAAATAACCTGGTCAGCTAGTGAGGTGGGAACTTCGAAATAATAATATAATTAATATTAAACATTTTTCTCTGTCCGCATATCATTTATAAGGTTGAAAGAAGTGAATGCAATTAATTTGTTTGGCTCCAAGCAATCACGATTTTTGAGAAGTCAATTTTCTAATATTTTCCACGCCGTCATCAAAGCTACACCGTCAGAGGAGAATAAACAATGACAGCACAGAAACGATATTCACTCCGTCCTAGTTTATGTGTCATGCTGAATTTCACACATCAAATTTATCATCTTGTTCTTATAGATGCAGTCTAACGACTCCGAACTCAGATTGTCCGGTTTTTTATTCTAATTCATTATTTAATAGTATATTATGCGCCATTATTTTCAATTGTAGTTCATGAATTTTTGGGTTAAAAGAAACAAACAGTTTCTCTCCTGATTTTTTTGAATGGTCTCTCATCCCATAATAAATACCTTGTAAACGTTTCAGAGTATTAAAAAAAAACAAAAAACATCTCTCTCTCTCTCTCTCTCTCTATATATATATATATATAAAGAATTAATATATTACTAGCAATTAATCATGTATCTATTTACAATTTTAATTTTATTTTTTTTACATTTTATAAAAAAATACTCCATGTCCCTTATTCTTTGGAACATTTGAATTTTTTGAATAGTTTAATTTGAATTTATTCATATTATTGTTTATTAAAAAAATAAAAATATATTTAAAAACCACATATCTATTTATCATTTATATATAAAGATTTTTCATTTGTATATTAAAATGTTAAAAATAAAAAATTATAGATAAATTGCTAAATAATAAATGTTGTAAAGAACTTGAGACGAAAAGAATATAACTGTAGTCTAAAATCCAACTTTAGCATGAAAGTGGAAATAGACTCAAGGAATATAGTATAGGATGAATATTTATTAATTATTACACCACACACTCCTCTTATAATATTTACTTATGGGTAAATTTCATATGTTGTCCCTAAACTATATTATATGTTGTTTAATTGTCCCGAGGCTATAAAATATTACATCAATCATTCACAAACTATTTAATATTGTTGCCTTATTTTGCCATCCATCATAGTCGTTAATGATGGATGAAAAAATGACATAGCTGCTAGGGGTGTAAATGAATAGAACATTTAGTGAACCATTTGAAAGAAGTTTGTTATGTTTGTTTATTTAGTTAAATGAATAAAAATAAAAAAAATTCTATTCAATTAGTTAAATAAACAAACACAAATAAGGTCTCATTCATTAATTTACGTTCATGAATAGTTCAGTTATTGTTCGTTTATGTTCATTTATTTATTTGTTTGTTCATTTATTATTAGTTGTACATTTATCATTATATATATATTTTTATTAGTATCTACCTACTCCACAAACACATGAATATGCCCCAATCTTCCCTAAGTTAATTTATTATCTTTGTTTCTTGAGACCTAATCAGTCATTCTCTTCACAGCGTGACCTTGCTACCACACAAGCTAACCCACATAGACCTAACCTATAACTTCTCCTACCATCGCCTACTGTCTTGTCTGCCATTGCTAGACTCGCTCCGATTCAAATTGGTGGCAGCCATTAGTTTTAATTGTTCGTGTTTATGTTTGTGTTCATTCAGTAATAAAAGAACGAACACAAATAGAAAAGTTGTGTTTATTTATTATTCATATTAATCATGTTCATGTTTGTTAAAAGTTAAATGAACAAACATGACCATGGCTTGTTCGTATTTGTTTAGTTTATTTGCAACCCTAGTGTAGGAACTCTCTTAGTCAATGCCTTGCTTTGACTAGGTAAGTATGTTTTATTTAAGTGTTTTTACTAAAATGCCTTAAATTAGTATCTTATTAAGCAGGAAAGACAAGCTAACTAAAGTAAAGATGAGTTCATAAGTGTGATTTGGTGCCTAAAAATCATAAGGAAAAAATGATAATTTTGACCTGAGTGAGTAGCATGAATGTAATTTTGATAAAATTAGGGTCATGTAAGGATTTTTAACTAATTAAGTTAAGACCATAAGTTATTCTAGTTAACAGACCCATCATTTGAAGAAAAAGTACAAAAATTGTACTAAGTGTTCAAATGAGTCATTTACATCTTAAGTGACTTAAGTGTCCAAGAGGCTACTTGTAGGAGGTATAAAAAAATTCTTTGGGACCAAGGAGGGATGGTTTGTAGTGTAAATCTAGTGGCCAAAATGAAACAAAAGAGAGCTTAAGGGCCAAGTGACAAGAAAACAAGAAATGGACCTTAGCGAAGTTGTTAGGATATTTTAGCAAGAGTTTACCATCATTCTTTATTTCTTTCTTCCCCAATTTTCATGCCTTTCTCTCCTAGCAGCTTTCTTGCTACAAACTCCTTTAATCCTACAAATTTCCAACAAATTTGAAGGTCCCAATGTGAAATCAAGAAGCCTCCAACTCATTCTTGGTGCATTTACTTTATTTTAGCTCTTTGTTGCATGTTTTGGGCATAAACCCTAAGGTAAGTCTCTTCGCTTGGATTAAGCTAGCTCTAAGTTGATTGAGTAGCTAGAAATGGTCTTGATTTAAAGTTCTTAGTGCCATATCACATTGGTTTTAGGTCTGGAACTCAATGGAGCTAAGTTGAGCTCAAGTGTGCTTTGTGGTACTTATGTTTTATTCTTTCCTTGTAGCTAAATTTGAGGTAAATGTTCAAGTTAATTAAACTCAAATAATGCATAGAAATGTAGTATTACATGCTGGAATGAAGTAGAAACAAGACCCATGTGAATTGGCTATAGGGATTAAAAGATTGAAAAAGATTTATGCAAAATTGCGCAAAGACATGAAGTGCTAAAATGTCACTAGGGACATATCGCTAACATTGGGGACACATTGCCAGTTGTATTCTAGGAAATTCAAGGGTTGTTGCCCTTGATGACGCAGTGTCAATGGCATCGCGAAGGCCCAAGCCCCTCAAGCTTAGGGCACCCTAAGAATGTCTCAATCTCTCGGTTAACATCCCTGGACTATTCTAAGATGTTTCATAGCTTCAGTTGGGTCTAGAACTCATTTGTAAGTATGAAATTATGTATTATTTAGGTGGTATCTAGGTGGTGTAGTTAAGCTAGGATAAGCTAGGGTGGCTAAAAGGGTTGAAGTGCTCAAGATGTTAAGGGAGCATTAAGGGGATTAAGGCAGATTTCAAAGTTTTCATTGGCTCATGTAAAAGGTCTTAGACCCATAGGCAATGAAGAGAAAACCTAAGAGGACCCTAAGCAAACCTTGTAGTTTGGTAAGTAAGCCAATAAAAAGCCTTAAACTCTGCTCCAAGAGCTTGTAAAGTTAGACCACATAAGATGACTACTTTGTAAAATGAGTTCGTGGAAAGATGGGCAAGATTTTGAAAGAAGGAGAGGACCTCCTCTAGGACCTGTAAGTAAGACTTAAGGGAAGTAAAGGATCCAGGATATGTCGGTTAGTGTCTCAAGTACTTCCACCGTTTAAGCTTACAACAAGAATAAGGCACATAGAGCATAAGAAGTCTGAAGGATTGTGCATGCTACATATCATATATTCACGCATTGCATATTTATTATGTTAATTTTTTGTGTTGTTTGTATGCCATATTTGCATACTTTTCTATTATCTTCTTTGCAGGCATCCTAAAAGACCCTTACTGAGTACATTCATGTACTTACCCCCCTTAAGTATATTATGTGGGTTCTAACATCAAGACAACTAAGTGGATAATTATGGGTTAAGTTTCTCTATTTTTCAGGTACTTATTACTTGAATCCTTGAGATTCTAATATTGCTTGAGATATACGTTTTGTATTAGCTAAGTCTTTATGCCTTTACAGTCTAGAGGTTAAAGAGTTGCATAAGGACAAGTAGGGGCATTGTAACTGGAGCTTGATAGCTCAAAGATGAGAGCTTAAGTAGATGATCTTAGTAGTAGTTTCTCTTTTATATATGGTACCTTGTGTACTAAGACATTGCCATTATTAGGATACATTGTGGTGTAAGACCATTAAGTGACTTTTGGATGCATGCTAGTGTTAAAAAGTGTGCACAAACTATTATTTGAAGTTGAAGTAACTAGTGTATTATTATCTTGGCACATTTTAAGTATGTTTTAAAAGGAATGCTTGGACGACGTTTTCTTTAAATGGTTTGCTTATTTGGTTTGGATTACCAAGAAAAACGCATGCATATCTTCTTGCAATGTAGGCTAAGTAACTAGTTACACGTAAATTGTTTTAATTTACCTATAAGTAATAGTTAGCTAATAGTAACTAAGTGGGATCACAGCCCCTAAGAGTCTACAAGTTAAGAAATTTGGGGCATTGGGATCCCGCTCTGTGACACCTAGTGGCTATTGATGTGGCTTTGAATGCTTGTGTGACTGCTAATGTGGTTCACTTTTTCATCCATCCTTAACAATGTGATGGACAATAGGATGAGATAGTAACAATTAAATAGTTTGAAGATGATCAATGCAACACGTGATAGTTTCATAATGGTTAAACAATATGTTATATAGTTTAGGGATGACAAATAAAGTTAACTATTTACTTATTTATTAATTTTTGAAATGGATAAGTCTAACATGCGTCCAACTATGAAAAAATATGCGTAAATACATCAAATCTCATTGTCACTAAAATTGGAGATATTTACAAATTTGATTACATACATGTATAAAATTGAAGACAAAGAAAGTGAGAAATATGTGCAAATCATATGGCACATATGTATAAATGAGAACATAAATTTGTTACTAATATATTCAAGTATATGTACAAGTTCAATCCTTCAGTTTAAAAACATGTGTAAACACTTCAAATTGTGGTTCCTGCCAAAATAAAACATACATATGAATCAAATTTAAATATTAATTTGATGTACAAAAAAAATGATGGGTATGCATAAATCATGTTATACATATTTTTATATGGATTGTTTCATTGTTCATATAATGATTCTTATATGTACATATATTTATATTTATTTGGACATATTATTTATATTTTATAATTGAAATAAAAATTAGATTTTAAAAAATAAAATAAAAAATTCAATTTGTCTGATAATTAATATGTATGAACTAGATGTACAAATCGAGCAAGACTTATGTATAATCATATCACAAAATTGTTACTGAATATAAAAAACTGGTGTGAATTTGCCCAAATTTTTTTCCTATCAAAATTTGAAATATGTACAAGTCAGATGACACATATGTATAAATCCAATATAGGAACAAAGTTATGAATATGTATAAACATGTAAGACATATGCAAAAATGAAACTCTGAAAATTGTTACAGGTATAATTTATTTATATGTACAAGTTTAATCGTTCCAATATTTCTATAACCCCTACTAATTTTATTATTGTCTATTAAACATGCACCCTAGCTTTATAAGATTATTTGTACAAATGAGTTTATTCTTTTGAACATATGTGATTATATATTTTTGTAACTATGTTTATGTATTTGTACATGTTACAATTTCATAGAAAAAATTTTCCAATGTTATTTTTGGTATATATAATCTTATAGATGAGTTTGTAGGAATTATTTACTACTTATATACCTATAAATCCTAAAAGAACATTAGGGACTCAATTGGAAAAGTTAAAACAAATGAGGAATAACAAAAAGGTTTGATTCAATTGCAAATAGACATTGTCCGTCCTTTGCCCCTGCAACTGCCCATGCCATCTGCCATCATTCCGTCTCACACCTAGTAGGAAGTTGCCCCTAGAATCCTACGAACATCGTTGACTCCATGACTAACACCAGCCATGACTTTAGTGACAAATCTTCACCATCTTTCACTTTAGCATTCCTTCAACTTCTTCCACTAATTGGCGTTGCTGGTGGCTGCTAATGCAGGGAACGATGACATGTGATGACATCGGATGGCAAAGGTGGGATAGAGCATTTGATAGTGTGAGATCAAATGGCTGCGTTGAGGGCATAAAGCATCCGACGCAATGGTTATGCATGAAGTAGCAGGACATGCTTGAAATTTCCAACCTTCAATGATGATAAAAGGGTAACTATATGGTAGAGCACACGTAAAAGTAAGGGCATATAAAACAATTTGGCCTGAAATTGAGTTTTTAACCTCATATATCTTCTTTATTTCTAAAAAACACTAGTCTTATCTTTTTATAGACATAAATTGGTATTTTATCCATTTCAAATTGCTTGTGACATTGAGTAAGGCACAAAATTTAGGTTGTTTAAAGTTTCTTTTTTTGCATAAATAAATTTCAAAGATAATTTTGAAATAAGGATCAGAATAAAAAAAATGGGCCTTTTCTAAAATGGTAAGTATTGTGGCTGAATGGTAGCAAAATGAACTTTGCATGAACTGGTAGAAATTTTAGTGTCAAAAATAGAAATCATTGTAGAATTAAGGCAGATTGCTTCAGTTCTAGTCACCGTAGGTGTGTTACAAATCTGTGACGATTTCCATACAATGATTTTAATATGGCTTGATAGCGCCAATTTTGCTACGATTTGACTATAGTGATTTTGCTATGACTTATATGTTACGATTTTGCCATGACCAGGAATGTGATGATTTTGCTATGGATAAACAACAACAAAAGTGTGATGATTTGTTCTTGTTTTTTTTTTTAATGACAATAATTTCTATATTAAATAGTGTGTGTGTGTGTGTGTGCGCGCGCGTGTATTCTAACATTTAAAAGTAAATGTAGAATTAATGAAGTATTATATATAAAATTATTATCAAATATGTACAAAACTATTTTTAACAAAAAAATTGGTCATATTCTGAAACCCTAAACACACTAATGGCGTCAATGAAATGCAGAGCTAAGTTGGTCAAAAAGTAATCCCATTGTCATCTTGGGAGTTTACAATTTGGTTTACAGGTTAGTTCAAATAGCGGTTGTTTGCATTATGTCACACTATATCAAGCATACTATAATGGCACATATTGTAGCTTTAGTTCGGCACTATAGCTATTCTTGAACCTCAAGCAAAACTTAAGAGAATTGTCTCCATAGTTCTGCATTATTCACTCTTAGCTGGGCAATCTCAGCCTTGTCAATGTGTGACGCCTAATAAAGTCAGCAAGAAAATCACAATTGTAAGTTTGTGAAATAAAAGCTATTTAACTGAGAAAAAAATTATTTGAAACAAAAAATACCCTGTTGGAGCCAAACATGATCAAATTATTATTGGCACATATGCCTGTAATTGGGTGCAATTAAGTCTAATTAATTCATTAATTTTGTACATTTCCATCCCAATTTATAATTTTGTATATTTATACTATTTTGGTCATCCAATTTTTACTAATTAATCAATTGAATCAACATACTTTTTCAACTAATCACCATCTTTTTTCAAATTGATCAATTGAGTGACTACCTACAATTTTCGCAACTAAATCCCAAAATTATCAAAATGCTCAACATAAATACCCAAAACCAATCAAGGAATTCTTTCCCAATTTCTAATTGACACAAAACAAATTTCTATAAGTAAGTCCTTTAATTTTTTTCATTTGCTCGGTTGAGTTACCATAATTTTTTTAAAAAAGTCACTAATTTTTTAAACTGGTCAATTGAGTCCTTAACTACAATTTTCACAACTAAATCCCTAAAGTATCAAATGGTCAATGTTTATACTAAAATATTCATTTAGCTATTCCAAATCAACAAAATACCAAGAAATTCAATGATCAATTCTCTATCTTTTTCTAGTCAACAAAATACACATAATTAGCAAATACTTGACATGCATAATGTAAATAATTAGTAAACAAAAACCAGCAACATACTGGAGGTAATTACAAATTCAATTTGCAAAGAACACAAAGAAATTGAAAAATTGGGTTAAAGATCATAACTTAGAGAATGATGATGATGACAACAATGATTATGTGACGTGACCAGGAATTGTAGCAATTGCACAGTTTAGGTGAACATGAAGATGATGAATATGTGTTTGAGAGAGTGGATTTATGGAGAGGCAGAGGGTTCATAAACAGATATTTATGGAGGTTGCAGATGATTTTCCTACGACGATTCTATTATGACACGATTGAACGTGGCATAGCCGAAGCAAAATCATCATAGTAGGAAGTTTCATACTCTTGTATCACACACATAACTACGACAATTTTGCTATGATATGCTTACACTGTAGCAATTTTGTCGCGCCTTGAATTTTCATATCTTTTTCTAAAGTTCTTGTTGCAGTGATTTTGCTATGACTTATACTATGAAAAGTTTACTATGATTATTTTGTAATGATTTTGCTACGATTATTACTATGACGATCTTAATCATCGTAATTCTCAATAAACGCGCCACTAGTGATGATTTCATAAATTTTGATATTTCAGTGACTTGGATGAAAGTTTTGTCTAAAGTTAAAGACCAATGTTGTAACATTTAATAGTGGCCACATAGGCACTTCTTAAAGTTAAGGGATGTATATGCATAAATGTGAAACTTTTAGGGACCAATGTTGTAATTTGTAGTAAGAAGTTACAAAAATAGTAACATTTTCTAAATTTGGTAGTTATCATTTCTAGAATTTACGAAATTAGGAAATTCTCTTGCCTGGATGTTTCTATATATGGAAGCTACTAAGAAAGATAATGATTTGATATTTTAATAATACTACGTGAGGATGCTTGGTAACAATGTCAATCATCTTCCATCTTCTTCTTCTTCAGAACTAAGTAATGAGGCATAATCTTCTGACTCAACCTCTTTAGGTCATATAAGCTTGATATCTAAATCAATGTCATAAAAAATGTGGGATAATAGGTAAAGTCAACAAGTATATTAGTCTCATCAAGAGTGGGACCATCATTTATGATAAATGATAGGTGTTGAACAATATAATCTTATTAAGAATGAGGTTGTTATTTGTGATCAGTGTTAGGTGCTGAACAATCACTTATTGTAATGGCTCATAGGTTCTCTATACTTTTGGTGGCTATTCATTTTCTAAACCATAAACCTTAAAAAGGTTCCTTCATTTATCAAGTACTTACTGCTAAGTATGGCAAGTTGCATTTGTGTCTGGTTTGCCAAAGCCACTGGCAATGAAACTACCATATGGTGTAGCGTCTTGTATGGATAGGACCTTCTTAAGGATCCTCTTCATTGGATTATGGGGGATGGAAGATTAATCAAGGTTTGGGAGGATTCTTGGATCCCTGGAATTCCACTAGATTACTTACATACACTTGCGTGGGATGTTTTCCAAGATCCTAATCTAAGTGTATCTGATTTTTACAACACAGATGAAGAGGGTGGAAGATTTCATTTCGCAATAACCTTTTTCCTCTGTAAACTGTTAACCTTATCCTACAAATCCATACCCTAACGAATATGGATAACTATGACTCAATATCCTAGCTCGAAAGTGTTTTAGGATCTTTTACTACAAAACAGTATGGAGCTTTGAAAGAAGCTACTGTTCTCACTTCCTCAGGAAATTCTTTGGCTTGTGTTTCTCATTTAGGTTTTTCAACTATCCTGAAATCTATCTAGGCTTCACACAGCCCACAGAAGTTTAAATCTTTCTTATGGAAATGCTTATGAGGAACTTTGTTAACAATGCAGATTCTAGTTATTCATGGTGGTTTGGTGGACCCATCTTCATTGGAGTTTGGGGGGTGGAAGATTAATAGGGTTTCAGGGAATTCTTGGATCCCTGGCATTCCACCAGATTACTTACATACACTTGTGTGGGATGTTTTCCAAGATCTTAATCCAAGTGTTTCTAATCTTCCCAACTCAGATGAAGAGGGCAGAAGATTTCATTTCTCAACAACCTTTTTCCTTTGCAAATTGTTAACCTTATCTTATGAATCCCTACCCCCATGAATATGAATAACTGTGACTCAATATCCTAGCTTGAAATTACTTCAGGATCCTTTACTACAAAGCAATATGGAGCTTCGGCAGAAGTCAACTACTTTTCTCACTTCCTCAGTTCATCATTCAGGTTTCTTGACTGTTCTAAAATCTATCTAAGCTTCACACATCCCATAGAAGTTTAAATCTTTCTTTTGGAAATGCTTATGATGAGCTATGTCAACAAGGTAGATTCTAGCTATTCATGGTGGTTTAGTGGACCCTATCTGCCCTCGGTGTCATGCCTATGCTTGGATAGCCCATGGGCTATACACATGGCTGTAATTACAATGTACATAAAATGTACTTAAGTTGTATAGACAAGGGATGCAAGTCATTGATGTGAATATTATAGGCATATAAAGTCATGTACCCAATAGGGTGCCCAAAAGTGCCCTAGGTGCACATAAGTGAAATATGAGTGAAAGTGCTACCTTTGTAAACAAAAAATGTTTAATACTAAGTGCCAAGGTAGGCTTTGAAATAAAGATTCAAAATGAGAAAAGTATGGCTAAGAAACCTAGGGGTACTAAGGCGTACCAAGGGAGGGGCATAGGGTGGTTCTTTGGCATACCTCTTTGTGCACCCATATAAATGTAAAGGCTTTAAAACCAAGTGCCTTTAGAGAAATTGTGCAAGATTGATGCTTAATGTTAGAATGAAGTTTAGGTGTGCCATGTAGGCCAAAGAAAGGTGAAGAGCACATAAGAAAAGTGCTGAGCACCATTAGGTGCACTAAAAGGCTCTTGGGTGCATAAAAGGTCTCTAAGTGTATGTGAAACTTTGGTGACTTAAATGGCTGAATTAAAAAATGAAGAGGGGTGCTGAAATTATGCCACCAAGTGAGTTGAACATGTTAATGAAATGATCTAAATAAATTAAGTGGCCATGGGAGGTAAAGACCAAGAATTAGTCAAGTTTCCTAGTTGCCAAGGTAACCAGCTTGACTACTTCTCCACTGCTTAGACTTAGCTCTAATTAATGCAAATTTTAAGCTATTTCATGAGGCTACCTTAGTCCAAAATCCTGGCAAAATTTCTAGCAAAACAACAGAAAGAAAAGTTAGAAGCAAGGAGGAAGAAACTGAGCATGGCAATTCTAAGGTAGGCCTACGATGGTGTGTTGGGTGCATGGAAGAGTTCCTGCCTTTGTGCTACCATATCCAAGCTATGTAAGGGTATTTAAGCTTCTTTGTGCTGCCATTTAAGCTCATTTAACTAGAATTTTATGGGAAGGAAACTGCCCTAGGGGATGGCTATGACCAAATGATCCTAGGAGCTAAGAAAATGGGCTATGTGTGCTAAAGCACTATGGTGAGCTAGCTAATTTACTTATGGAAAGCATTAGGTTCTTGATCAAGTATGGCCATACTTGTTCATTAAATTGGAGCTCTATGTTAAATTGACTATAATTCAGAGTGATCACATGCTTAATCAAAAGAAAAATGCTTGCTAAGTCCTAAAAGGAAACCGTGTATGTGGTGTGTGTGTTTTGCATGCTTCT
This sequence comes from Aquilaria sinensis, assembly GCA_005392925.1. NCBI lineage: Eukaryota > Viridiplantae > Streptophyta > Magnoliopsida > Malvales > Thymelaeaceae > Aquilaria > Aquilaria sinensis. The sequence continues at coordinate 149,907 of SMDT01003184.1, read as the reverse complement.
TTGTTGGATGCGTGTGCTAACCCCATATTATGTGTATAGTTATCATATATTATATTGTTTTATGCTTTTTTTTGTGTCTTCTTTGTCTTTGGTTGCAGGTACTTGTAAGAGAAATTAGAGGTTTATGTATATGACAATGTTATGAACATTGTAGGCACTAGGTGCCATATTGAACCTTTATTGAGTACAATTGTGCTCATGCCTTGTTTCTGCCCATTTCTGGAAAAAAAAAAAAAGTGGAGTAGCAGGTGCTAGGGAACCTCTTTGGAGGTTTATGTACAAGGAGGTATGGCTCAGTTATGTTGCTTATGGAAGAAAAGTTAAAGAGTTCTTGTTATGGACTAATGTTTGTGAATTGAACTGTAAGCTTTAATAGCTGCTGTGGGGTTGGCTACTTTTGGCTCTATCATAGTTTTAGTAAAGACTAGAAGGTTTATAAGAAAAATTTTACCTAGATGTCAAATCAAAATGGAAGTTAAAGTGTCAATGGACATTGAGACAGTGTAGCCCATGTTGTGTATTATGCATGCTATTTAGTTAGCCCAACTTTTGGTGTGTATATGTTTTGGCCTTGCAATACCTTAAAGTGCCAAATTTTGAACTTGTAAATGTAGGTACATAGTGCTAGCCTAAGGGCTTAGAGTTGGCATGTCCCTTACTAGTACATAATGGGCTTGTAAGTAGGCCTTCTAAGGCACTAAGTGAATAGGGCAAAAGTGTTGCATACATGGTAGGTATGTTTCGTACAACAATGGATTAAAGTATAATCTAGAATGCATGTTTAATGAAACTTGGTGAGCACCCTAGGAGGACTTAAGGTAAGCACTCCTAGGCACACTAGTGCACACATAGACACACACAGACACACACACACATGCTCGCTAGCGCACACCCAATGGGCCCCCAAGGTGCCCTAGCACCTAACCTGTGCATGTACCCTGATTATATCTCTGGTGCCCAAAGGTAAAGCTCTTCAAGCACAAGCATACACACCCACCAAGGTACATTAGCACCCACCCATCTACAGACCTAGTAGACATATTGGTAAGCCTACTCAAATGCATTTAGGAGTTTAACACATTAAACTTCAAACTTAATGATTTAATTAGTAACCTTCACCTAAGTCTTACCTTGTTAATAACTAAAAATTAAATCAAGCATCCTGGTTGTCATGCTCTGATACATCCTATGGAACTTAATAATTTAATTAACCTCCTAGGGGTTATAGGGTGGGTGTGAGTTGGGGTTTGACACTCGGTACCATGCTACTTCAGAATTATTAATCCACCTCTTTTGGGAATGCTCTGGTTCCTAGGATTTATGGGGTAATTTTTGTTCCTTCCTATCTCCATCAGTTTTTCTTATTTCTTTGAAAACATGGCTTGTAACCTTATTACACCACCAGAAACATTTCTTCATTGAATTGGCTCCATTTTCTTGTTTCCATGCTTTAGATCATATGGATAGGAAGAAATGAATGCATTTTTTCAAATGCTTCCTTTTATGTGCCATCATTGATTATCAAACAAGATGAGCTTTTCTTTTAGCTTCGCTTAGCCACAGATTTCTAGTAGAAGTTTCACTATTTTCTTTTCAATCCCCTATCAACTATGTGTCATACTTGGGGTCACTCTAGAAACTAGTATTCTCCAATCAAATCAGATATCTTCATTACGGACAGTGCCTAGCAGAGCTCTACTGGACAAGGCATTGTTGATTGGGTCTGGGTTGGTATTGATGCTCGTTCTCAATAACATAAAGGCATCTTTATCCCTTAGTATAACTTGGCTATGGATGCTAATTTATGGGCAATTCATGAAGCTCTATTATTCGAAACTTCATGACACACCACCTTAGTGACAATTCTCACAAATTGTTCTCAAGCACTTCAAGTGTTATCTAGCACTTTTATGGTCAACACTAACATCCCATATCTTATTTATCACATGCTACACTTGATGGATTATATGCATCATTATTTAATGATAGTGGTCCTTAGATCTAAGGTTTATGTTTGCTTAACTAGTGCTTTCTTTTCTAATTTTGATTACCAAAATAAAATGTCTAAAAATTACCTACTTATCTTATTTGCTGCTTGATATGGCTTTTTTTTTTTTTTGCAAAGTAACCATGGATAATTGTAGGATGATGCAGCAAGGTCTTTTTCCAATACTGTGCCGTTTTAGACAATCTATGAACCTGTAGAAGTCCATTGTTTCTTTAGTAGAAATATTTCTTTAGAACTGCAAGATGAGATAGTTTGATGCTGGAAATTCATAAGGGTATCAATGCTCGAAATATCTTGGGTTGCTAACTATTTAGGGAAGATCAAATTTTGAAGCAATGACTATAATTAGAAATAAACTGACTAAAAAATTAATGGGTTGATAATTTGTCCTTTTTAAGGAATGAGGTCCTTATTAAAGTTGTTGCTTTTTAATTCCAATATAATCAATGGCTATCAATAAAGATAACAGATAAGTTTTTTTGCGTAATCCCTCAGTATATATTACTTTCTTTATTTCAATTATCTAGTTTACTTTTGCACTTACCAATTGTATATATAAATATTTGAGAGGTTAATGAAATTGTTGAGTTTGAACCCTTCACAAACAAATCCTTTTATGGTATTTGAGCAACAAGTGCTACCATGAGCTAGTCTTACCTTTTTCTTGTTCCTCCATTGCTTAAAAATCCATGTTAGTCATGTTTGAAGAAGTTCCAATAACTAAAACCTCTAAACTCACTACCTCATTTTCTCCTAATCTAATAAAGGAAATACTCATCTCTATTAATGTTCATCTCAAGTACCTATAAATTTTATTCACCATAATTTTTGTCATGAAAAGCTCAATTTTTTTTCTCTTCTCAAAGGCTTTCATCTTATGGGATACATTAAAGGAGCTTTTTTTCATTATAGATAAATCATTAAAGAAGGTAATCATGCTGCAAAAAATCCATAATATATGTCCTAGAAATGTCAAGATCAACTAAGACTGAATGCAATTCTTATATCCACATCTGAACTTGTCTTGGCTTTTGTCACTATAATAACTACAGAGTGTAAAGCTTCAGTGATGATCAAACCTTATCTACTAAAAAGTTAAGGTTAAGAATTATGCCTCTAAAAGAGAAGTTGTGGGCTCCTTAGGAGAAAAATCATTTTCAAATCATCTTTAGTTCATTAAACAAAAAAAAAAGCTGCAGATGAACTTATGAATGTCTTCATGATGACGATCTTGTTCTTTACACACAAGATGGTCTTCACAATGATTGTAAAGAAATCTCAGCAATTCAATATATACCAATCTCATTTACAAAATTACACAATCAATTAATCGATTATGAAATTTTTCTCAAGAGATTTGAAACTTCTTGTAACAATTACTTTATTTGCCACAATTAATGTTTCAGCAAGATAGGCACTAAAGAATAGTGGCTTGCTTCCTCAACCATAGGGGTATTCATATCCAAACAAGCATGGATGTTCTCATAACTATGGCAACAATAGACTAGGGTAGAAATTCAGCTTTTGAAACTCTTCCACCGATCAAATTTTGAGGTACCAATATTGTAACAAGCTTGGCATATGGCCAATATATGCTACCATTGTCAACTGAATGTGTAGAACCTTATTCTCTTGCCTAGAGTCTACATCATTACATAGAAATCAATTCAAAAGCTTATAGTTGACTTTGGTGCTAGTCATCATGCTACTCCAATTGTGTAAACCTTAGCATGAGTAATGGTTACATTGGAACTGACAAGCTGACAAGCTTGTGATTGGTGATGGCACAAATTTTTGTTGAACTAATACCCTTTGTGTACCTCAAGTTAACCAAAATTTTATTTAAGCCTCCAAATTGTGTGCCTCTAACATTGTCTCAATTGAATTATTTTCCTCTTATTTTCTTGTTAAGAACCTGCACACTAAGGAAGTGTTCATAATTACATTGAGTAAACATGATCTCTACTCTTCCCCATAATAGCTACTTCCTCCTCTGGCTCCACCTCCAATTCTATTTGATGGCGTTAGCCATCGTTTACGATCCCGCCGTGGCTCCACGATGGGGGTGACAGGGACCTCCTGAGGAATGTCATAGGTGGCCGTCCTACGATGGAGAGTGGGGGCCATGAAGGATTTCCGGTGCAGGAAGGAGCCTGAAAAAGTTGACATCTTCAAGTGGTTCGGCCTGAAATATACAGAAAACAGGGGTTAGGAGGTCCCCGGAGCGGTTTTCTGGGGAGGAGCCTCCGACGCCCAAGTCAGTGCCTCTAAATAGCAAAGAATAGGCATAAAATAGACTGGCTGGGGGTATTTTTCTGGCATGCACATAAGGAGAAGCATCACGCCAGAGGCGTTTTTCTGGCATGCCTAGAGGAGAAGAGAGGAGAAAACTGGGACTCTGGAGTATTCTCCAAAGCTCCTGTCCAGCCCCCCTCTTGCCCAGAGTTTTTCCTGCTGTAAATAGGAGAAAATGAACCCTCCTGATCGTGACACGTGTATGGACGGATAGGATCCGTACCTCTTAAACAGGAAAGTGGTCAGCCGTGTGCAGGCTTTCTCGGGCAATGGTTTGTCGAGAATCGTGTCTCAGTGTGCCAGAGCACGGACTACAGTGGCCTGTCAGAATGCTTGAGGTCAACGTCTAGGACGTACGGGCAAATATGTCAGAGACTCCTTCGTATCACCCATCATCCCTCCGAGGTCCCTCCGGCCGACGTTACCTTTTAGGTGGACGAGCAAGGACCTCTCCCCGGGGTGACACCGTTTCTTCGGGGTGTTCTCACTCTTCCGAAGTTGGTTCATTCGTCCTCTGATGGGGAGGCGATACAGTAACTTTCCGAGGTTGGTGCGATGGGTCTTCCGAGGTCGGATATGTCAGGCGTTTGGCCCCTCCTCCGAAGTTAGTGGCCAAGACCATGGCACTTCGGCCATCACATGCCCTCCTTCGGAAAGCCGAAGTATGACTTCGGCTTGTAGCCCTTTTGGGAGCACTTTCAGAGGATCCAGCTTATATCATTTGCAAGAAAGGTACTTCGCCATTTTAAGGGTGTAGTTTGCTCGGGCGAATGTCGCATACCTGCCTTTCGGCGTTGCCGAGATGTCCGAGATGTCCAATCTTATCTTTTCTGTCTTAAGTCAATGGACTGTCATGCCTTGAAACTAGGCGCGTCAATCTGGGGCTAGACCCAAATCTTTAGGATGTCAGAAAACATGCCCTAGTTTCTCGCGATGACCGACACGTGGCAAGCGTCAATTGGTATGGCACGTCTTTTTGCGCGGGAAGGGTAATTATGGTGACGTTTCGCTCCCATGCAGCAGTTATGACGCCTTTTCAATTGCCCTTTCTTTGCTCTATATAAGCTTCCCCTTTGTCATTCTTTCCTTTTGCTCTTTTCTGTGCTCTCCCCCTTGCTCTCGCTTTCTCTCGCCTTTTTCATTTCTTTGAGCGACGGTCTGCACGGCGGAGCGATTTCCGGCCACTATTTACGACGGCATCCAGGAATCCTGATTTTGGCAAGGTTTTTCGTGAGTGCCTTCCTTGGGAGTCGTTCAACTTTTGCTAGTTTCTCAATTTTCCCGAAGTCGTATTTTTTCAATTTTTGCTGACGCTTTCCTTATTTCCCGGAAACTCCTTTTTTGGCTAAACGCCTTTGGACTCGTACTGATGCTTTTCCCCCTTTTTCAGAGATGGCTGACGATTCTGCCGCCTACTACAAGAATCTCTTCCTTGGTCAAGTAGAGAAGGGAGAACAAGCAAAGAAAAGTGGCTCCAAAAGGCGCAAGTCTACTGGGAGCGGACCGTCTTCGGCCAAGAAGTCAAAGAAGAGAGCCCTTACTTCACCTTCCGAAGATGTGGTGGAGGTCGATGAAGTTATTGCTACGTCCACCAAGGTTGATATCTCAACCGATGCGATGGCCACTTCCACCGACGCTACTGCAACCTTGGCCATGGTTGATGTTACTCCGTTATCCACCAGGGTTGTCACCCCCTCCGAAGTAGCTGCGACATCTTCTGAGGCCGATATTGCGGCGGCCGAGGTGCCCGCCGGAGTAGTCACCCTTTTCACTCCGTCGGGTCCCATCTCGCCCGTGGGGCTTTCAGGCTCTTTGCCCGAGAGTCCAACTATTCAAAAGTTGGACAGACGTCGCAAGGACAAAGGCAAGTACATTCCGGCCTTTGCGGCGGACACTACCGAGGATACTACCGGGGTTGCACCAGGTTTGCTCCGAATACGTTCTTGCTCATAACTTATGTTTTCGGGGAGCCCTTCCTGACTCGCGCCCCTCCATTTTGCAGAGGACCGGGCGACCCCCGCATGGATGGCTGATCATGCCCGAAGACGGGCTCTTCGGGACTCCCTTCTCCCGAAAGACAAAATTCCGAGGGAGCCGTTTTGGTCTTTCACGGAAGACATGAACTTGTTTTCCGGAGATTGCCAAGAGATGGCTCCCCAGATGGCGAGGGGTGTTCTTACAGAAGCCTCTTCTAGGGCAGTTGCCGAGGAGTGTGCTTCTGGGGATATCCTCGCCACTAGAATTTCTGAACGCGCCGCTCAGGTAACCTTCTCTCTTTTTTGCCCAAGTGTTTTGCCTTTCCTTATGCTGCTTTCCCTGAGGATATTCTCCTTCTCTTTTCGCAGCTTTTGGGGTACAGTGAACACCTCCGATTTTGGGCGGCAGAGCAGTCTTCTGCCCGAGCTCGGGCTGAAAGTGAACTGGAGCAGGCTAGGCTCTTCTGTATTAACTTGGACATAGCCAATGTCGAGTTAGGGCGCATAGCCAGGGAGAAGGTTGCTCTGCTCCGGGATGAGTTCCTCATAGGCCAATCGGACCTTTTGAAGGACTTTTCCCGTAAAATGAGCGACCTTGGCGAGGAGGTTGTGCGCTTGACTTCGGCCAATGAGGTTATTCAGAAGGAGAAAGAAGAAGAAGCTGCCCTTCTGAAGAAGACTCTTGCCGAAAAGGCGGCTCTTCAAGCCAGGGTTTATTTTCTGAGGAGGAGTGCAGCGAAAAGGAGAAACGCGAAGGGATTGGTGCGGAGGATTGCCGGTCTGAAGGAGGAGATCCTGGGTCTCGAGAAAGAGGTTGCTGGTCTTGAGAATGAGGCGGACTTGCTAGATGTAGAGAGGGATAAAGCCGTCCAGATGTCGAAGGTGTCCTTTCAGGACGGCTTTTGTTTAGCTCGCCATCAATTTTTGCAACGCTATCCGGACCTCGATACCTCCTTTCTTTCGGCCCTGGATATTCCCAAGGGTCCTCGGTGGACTTGGTCGAAAGCTGATCACCTCAACCTGCCACCTGTTCCTCTACCTGCGCCGAAGGCGACGGCTAGAGACACGGGAGCTGGAACTTCTCGCGCTGCCGGGGATCCTTAAGCACCCTAGGGTTTTTCTTTTCGTGTTTCTCTTGTACTTCTTGTAATCTTCTCCTTGTATCAATGAATTTTTTTCCTTCATAATTTTGGCTAAGTCTTTTGATCAATCTTTCGGTTTCCCAGTTGTCCCGAGCACTTTCGGTTAGAGGACTTCAGAAACGCGCTTCTTTTGTTTCCTCGTTGTCCCGAACTCTTTCGGTTTGGAGGCTTCGGAAGCATACTTCTTTTGCTTGTTTTTCCAGCTATTTTTTCGGGCGATCTTGCGTAGTTGGTGAAGTTCCCTTGGGCAAATTTTTTTTAGCCTACCCTTGTTCGGCCGTGGATACATTACCCCCCCTCCCCCCTTTTTTTTTTGGGAATATGACCCTGCCAACTTCGGGAGGAACAGGAGATTTCTGGGAGTGCATGCTTTGTCCTTGTTCGGCGATTCTTCTCAGACAGGAGAAAACTTTTTAGTACTCAGACGAATTCCTAGCTTGCACTATTTCTTGTCTGAAAATTCTAAGTATAGAATTTCTTGAAGGTGCCCAGGTGCCTTGTTCCTCAGTTTTTCTCCCTTCGGTGTTGCCGAGGTCGTATACTCTCTTTCGGACCTTACCAAGCAAGGCTCTTTCCTGTTTGGCCGAAGCACCCTACGTGATGGTTTTTCGGGATTCGGCCTTTCGGAGAGCGAGATCTTCCTTCTGTATTCCTCTTGTCCTTCCATGCAGGTTCGCACTTATCGCCAATTTTCGCTGAAAAAACCTTTCTTTTGAGTTTGGCTGTTTCTCAGTGTTCATCAACTAGGGCGAGCTTAATTCTCACTCCGAGGTGATTTCTTCTTTTACCGGACACCTGTCGGCCAAACTACTTTTGTAGGGATAATGGTCTCTGTAGTGACGGCTAGGGGTCTTCGGAGAACCATTCCCTGGCCTTTCTGCTGGCTGACTTCGTTTTCTCGGTTATCAAAGACTTTTCAGCCGAACACTAGATTGCCTTTAATGGAATCCGAGCCTTTGAGCGTGCGTTCTTCAGCCTTGTTCGGCGGGTAACCTGTGCAGGAGAAAAGAGAAATTTTTCTAAGTACTCTTTTAGCTAAAAGTACTGTTTACCTAAAAATTCTTTTGAGGTATTTCTCAATTTTCTCCCTTTGATGCTGCCAAGCTGATGATGCTCTCTTTCGGACCTTGCCTTGAATCAGGAGAGGTCCTTTTGGTGGCCGAAGTTCTCCCCTGAGGCAGTTCTCGGGGTTGTGTTTTGGCCTTTTGGAGAATGAAGTCTCCTTTTGTCGTTCGGGGCATTTTTGCGCCCACGGCCATCTTTTGCGGAGGAAACACTTCTCCAGAGTTTGTTCATGCTTCTGGGAGTGGCTCGAGTTCGGTTTCCCGATTTGCGGCTATTTCTTTTTTTTTTCTTTTTTTTTTGCCGAGCACTCCTCCCGAGCTCGTTCTTCCTTCCTCCGAATACTCGCGCTTTACTTGGTAGCTTTATTGCTCCAAGTGGGCACTGGCCTTTGCAGGCGAGTAAGGAAGGTTTTTTCTCCCTGTAGTTTTTCGGAAGACTTGCTTGATAATTCCCAGCAGGAATTTTATCGGCCCTGCTGGACCTTCTCCTTTTGCTTCTTCCGACTTTTTCATAGTCCCCGATGTGTAATTCTATTCGGGGACTTCCACTTGCTTGTTACTTCAAAACTAAGCTGGTGGACCAAAGTATCTTTTAACTTCGGAGGTAATGGCTAACTTTTTGGCCTCCTTCGCCTAAAGGCTGAAGCCCTTTATGCTGCTGGCAATAATGTGCCATCTCCGCGCATCATGTTCCTTTAAGCAGGCTTTTGTATGCTTTTTGCCTGCTTGATCAGTAGGGGCTTCGCCAAACGAGGTGGTTTACTGTTTTCTCGTAGCATTTTGCTTCAGGCTTTGTTGGCAGTGAACCGTATCTGCTGAGGGCTGAGGGCAGTCTCTCGGAATTCCCCACTCCGATGGGAGTATTTTGGGCATTTTATTCCGAAGGCCGTCTTTCGGGTGCTGGTACATTTTTTGGCCATTCTCGCCCTTCTTGGGCGCGTCTATTCGCACCTCTTTTTGCGCGCTGCTCTGCACCTCTTTCTGCCGATGCCTCTCTATAATGGGCCTGAGCTTTCCTTCCAACGTTGTTCTTCCTCAATCAAGGAAAGATTATCCGGAACATTTTCTGTACTTTTTTCCATTTCATCAGAATCTTTGGAAGATGGCTCTTTGCGGGGCATTTTCCTTCCCTTATCCCAGGTTTTTGTTCCCAATAATGCTGGTCTTGGGTGATTCACGACTTTGTTAACCGAATATGCTAACTCAGCCGTTTTCCCCATCCTCGGGCCTCCGAAGTATCATTCCAGTGTCGTAGTGTTTTTGCGCCTGGAACCCCTTCGGTCGGGAGTTTTTGTCTTTCGCCTATGTTCGGTCTTCGTTGGATTTCCCCTTTTTCTGTTTCTGGACTTTCGGCAATGGTCCGCTGTCGCCTGGGGTTATAATGTCCCCTCTAGACCTGTGCGCGATGCAATATCTTTGGAGTTCGGCGCACTTACCGGTTTACTCTCTTCCCTTTGACGTCGCGCAGGGGTGACTCCTTTTTTGGATGATGGTAGTGTGTCCATTGGAGTAGGATCATAGTCTTTTTGCCTGTTTAATATCAACCCGTAGGCGTCTTTTCGGGGGAGTGGGCTCGGTGTTACTGTCTGAGGGACAGTAACCTTCCTTTGGTACGAACTCTTTTGACGGGGGGGTCTGGACGACACCGATCCTACCTTTCCCGTCTATCATATTTCGAGGAGAAGCACGTCCTTTTGGTATTCTCCCCACTGCTCTTTGTTTCCCCCGGCTCTTGGGTCACCCCTACTCCCCTCGTCGAAAGGATCGAGAAAGAAGACTTCAGCTCGACATTTGCACACGAACATCTTCGGCCTATCTACTGCAGTATTTCGACCACGGCGACGCGTGGGAAATTACGCAGGAAAGCCACGGTGATATCCGAAGGATGATCATCCCCGGGATGGGAAATCCCTGTTCCTTAATTGTTCGGCCGCCGGGCGAGTCTCCGGCGCGGACGGGGGCCTCAGGGAGCCTTTTGTCCTTAGAACACCGAGTTTCTGACCACGGCTGCCCAAATAATTTCCCACAGACGGCGCCAAATGATGGCGTTGGGTTAGCCATCGTTTACGATCCCGCCGTGGCTCCACGACGGGGGTGACAGGGACCTCCTGAGGGATGTCATAGGTGGCCGTCCTACGATGGAGAGCGGGGGCCATGAAGGATTTCCGGTGCAGGAAGGAGCCTGAAAAAGTTGACATCTTCAAGCGGTTCGGCCTGAAATATACAGAAAACAGGGGTTAGGAGGTCCCCGGAGCGGTTTTCCGGGGAGGAGCCTCCGACGCCCAAGTCAGTGCCTCTAAATAGCAAAGAATAGGCATAAAATAGACTGGCTGGGGGTATTTTTCTGGCATGCACATAAGGAGAAGCATCACGCCAGAGGCATTTTTCTGGCATGCCTAGAGGAGAAGAGAGGAGAAAACTGGGACTCTGGAGTATTCTCCAAAGCTCCTGTCCAGCCCCCCCTTTCTTCTTCTTGCCCAGAGTTTTTCCTGCTGTAAATAGGAGAAAATGAACCCTCCTGATCGTGACACGTGTATGGACGGATAGGATCCGTACCTCTTAAACAGGAAAGTGGTAAGCCGTGTGCAGGCTTTCTCGGGCAATGGTTTGTCGAGAATCGTGTCTCAGTGTGCCAGAGCACGGACTACAGTGGCCTGTCAGAATGCTTGAGGTCAACGTCTAGGACGTACGGGCAAATATGTCAGAGACTCCTTCGTGTCACCCATCACCCCTCCGAGGTCCCTCCGGCCGACGTTACCTTTTAGGTGGACGAGCAAGGACCTCTCCCCGGGGTGACACCGTTTCTTCGGGGTGTTCTCACTCTTCCGAAGTTGGTTCATTCGTCCTCTGATGGGGAGGCGATATAGTAACTTTCCGAGGTTGGTGCGATGGGTCTTCCGAGGTCGGCTATGTCAGACGTTTGGCCCCTCCGAAGTTAGTGGCCAAGACCATGGCACTTCGGCCATCACTATTTTTGTTCTAACATTCTCCAATCTCAAAACTTCCTTAACTCATTGGCATCACCACCTAGGCCATCATTGTCTTTGTTCAGTGAATCATCTTCAACCAGTTTTGTTTACCATGCTTATTAATTAAATCAAATTTTTTTTGTTATTTGTGTCAATGTAATAAGGCCATTGGCTCCTATTTGATGTTTCCCCTCTTCATAGTCATCCTTCGTAAGATATTATATACATTGATGTTTAGTAGTTACATCTATTATTGTTTCAAGTATTATATTACTTTTGTTGACCATTTCTTTAAATATATCTTGTTATATCCAACGAAATTTAAGTTTGATATGTCCCAGATTTTTCCCAAATTTAAGGCTCTTGTTGAAAAACACTTTAATCTTTCAATTATAAACCTATACTAAGACGCAGGGGCAAGTTTCACACTTTTAAAATTTTTTCATCAAACTCACGGTACCACCCATCTCACATTTGCCTCACATATTCATGAACGTAATGCCAGGGTTGAAAGACAACATTGACACATCATTAAAACCAATTTTACCCTTCTTCATCAAGCTTCCACCCTTTATTTTTTGGGCCTATGTGTTTCACATTTCCACTTATCTTATTGATAGACTTTGCACTCGTATTCTTGAAAACAAGTCTTCATTCCTTAAGTTGTTTGTCTTTGCGTGTCTATGTTATCCATGGCTACATCCTTAAAATCAATGTAAACTTCAACTTCATTGCCACCCATATGTTTTTCTTGGTTACTCACTAAATCAAAGTGCATATTTTTTGCCCTTTCCATTGCCCTTATTTAACCAAAGACAACTTGAACTCACCCTATGGCGAAACAGGGTCCCAGTACCCTAAATTAACCAACTTGTAAGCTATTAGGGCCTGTGATCCCACTTAGTTCTGATTACCTAACTGTTACTCGTCAATAAATTAAAATAATTTACATGTTACTAGTTATTTAGCCTATCCTACAAGAAGATACACATGCATTTGTCTTGGCAATGCAAATGGAATAAATAAAACAAATAAGAAAAAATCTCTCAATCATTTTTTAAAAAACATTCTTAAAACATGCCAAAGAAACAAAACACCAATCATTTATATTTTAAGTAATAGTTTGTACACACTTATAGACTTTTAGAATGCACCTAAAAGTAACATAAGTGCTATAAACCATAATGCATCCAATAGAGGCAATACCTTAATATAAAGGGTACCATATATAAAAGGAAAAATATTACCAAGATTATCACTTGAGCTCCTACCTTTGAGCTATCAAGTTCTAATTGTAAGGCCCTTACTTTTCTTTGTGCAACCTTAGCCTTTAAATTGTGAAAGCATAAACATTTAGTTAGTACAAAATTAACACCCAAGTAACCTTAAAATCTCAAAGGACTCAAGTAAATAAGTAGATACAAAAAAGAGAAACTTAGTCCACAATTATCCACCTAGTTGTTCGGCCTGGTGTCAGAACCTGCACAAATAAACTTAAGTAATGAGTACATGAATGTACTCAGTAAAAGTACCTTATGGTACCATAAAGAAGATAGTAGGCAAGTAGGCAAGCAAGCATGCAAACATGGCAAACAAAAAAACAAACAACCAACAATCAACACAAATAGTAACCAATATAAATAAGCAATGCATGTACGTATCATATGCAACATGCACAATCCTAGGGACTTTCTACACTTGAGGTGCCTTACACTTGCCATGAGCTTAAATGGCAGAGGAAGGTTAGACACTGGCCCATGTATGCTAGAATCTTTACCTCCCTAAAATCCCGCGTGCAAGTTATAGAGTAAGTCATCACTTACTCTTAAAACTTACCTACCTTTCCCTTAACTTATTGTGCAAGGTAACCATCTTATGTGGTCCAATTTAGCAAAGCTTTTAAAGTTTAGCTTCAGTATTTTTAGTGACTTGCTTAACAATCATAAGTGGTCCATCTTAGCCAAGCTTTTAGACTTAGCCTGGGCATTTTATTGGCTAACTTACAAAACTACAAAGTTTGGTTGGGATTCTCTTAGGTTTCCTTTTCATTAGCCAAAGTTCTGAGATCTTCCATTTAGGCAATTAAAGAGTCTGAAACCCGCCTTAATTCCTTTAGTGCCCTCATTACACCTTGTGTACTTTAACCTCCTTAACCGCCTTACCTTGCCCTACCTTAACCACAACACTTAGTTACCAGTTAAATAATGTATACTTATAGAATTAGGAGTGTGTTCCTGACCTTACCAAAACCATGGAACATCTTATGATAGTCTAGGGATGAAAACCGAAGAATTAGATGGTTTTTAATGTGGCCCTAACTTGAGGCCATTGGGCTTATGGCATTGCAATGTAGAGGGTGGCATCGCTAGCTAAAATCCACTACATTTTTTGCACTCCTAGTGCTATAATGCCAATGTGGCACCACAGCTCCAGTTCATAAACTAAAGATGGCCTTTTTTATGTATGTTGTGAAATCTTGCCTACAATACCCTTATCCTTACACTAATCCAAATAAGTCTTGTTCTAAATTCATTCCCACATAACATAATTCATTTCCATGCATTATTTGAGCTAAAACAACTTTATCCCTCACTTCAATTCAAGAATAAAGTAAGAACAAGCATCAAAGCACTCAAGCACAGTTTAGGTCCCTTAGTTCCTCTTAAGTTCTTAGCCTAAAATCAACGTGTTTTGGTAGCATGTACTTTAAGTCAAGATCATTTCTAAATAATTAACAAGCTTAGAACCAACTCATAACTAAGAGAAAGGCTATCCTTAGGGTTTGAACCAAATCAAGAAACAAAACCTTAAATGCACCAATACTATCTTGAATAAGCTAGAAGCTTGTTGTGGTTGCCTTTGGACCTTTAAATTTACAAGAAATTTGAGCGATTTATATGATGGTTGAAGGTGGGAAGTTGTGTGGAAGAGGGATATGAAAATGTCAAGTGATGGAGATGATGCTCTATAAGCCATCCCTCATTGGTCCCAAAGAAATTTTTTCTTATTATTAAGCCTTGCCCATAAGTCACCTAAGTCACTTAAAGCAGAAATAACCTATTTAAACACTTAATGCAATTTTGGTCATTTAGCTTTCTCTTTTGGCTCTAATAGCTTGAATGCCTTATGGTCTCAACTTATTTAGTCAAAAACACTTAAATGAACCTTACTTCACTAAAATTATGGCCATGCCATCTACTCATATCAAAATTATCATTTTGCCCTTATGACTTCTTTGGTACTTAATCACACTTAGGAACTTAATACAATTTTACTTAGCTTACTTTTCTTGCTTGAATAGAAAATAAACTAAGGTATTTAAAAAAACCACTTAAATTAAATGTACTCATTCAAAGCAAGTCATTGACTAAGGAGCTATCACATCCTTCCCTTATTTGAAAATTTGATCCCTCAAATTCTGACTCAACTTAGCAAACACTTGGATAGTGCTTTTGCATATCCTGTTCGATCTCCTAGGTGGCTTCTTCTTTACCATGGTTATACCATAGGACTTTGAACATTAAGATCTACTTTATTCTTAGCTTCCTGACTTGATAGTCAAGAAAATTAATGGAAGACTCTTTATAACTTAAGTACTTTCCTATTGGTATACTGGATGAGGCTAACACTTGCTTGGAGTTTACAGTGCACTTCCTTAAGGAACTCACATGGTGGACATTGTGAACATGAGCCAAACTTGATGGCAAAGCCAACCGATAAGCTACTTTCCCCACCTTTTGAGAAATTTCATAAGGACCAATATACATTGGACCCAACTTACCCTTTTGGCCAAACCTAGCCACTATTTTCATCGAGGAAACCTTAAGGAGCACCTTGTCTCCCACATTAAACTACAAGTCCTTTCTTCCTAGATTGGCACACTTTGCTTGCCTGTCCAAGGTAGCCTTGATCCTAACTTGGATCAACTTAATCTTTGTTGTGGTTTTGACAATAATTTCTGGGCCAACAAAAACTTTATCTACCTTATCCACCAAACAATTAGGAGTTACACACTAACACCTATACAAAGCTTTATAGAACACTATCTTAATAGCTTCTTGATAGATATTGTTACAGGCAAATTTGATCAAAGGCAGGTGTTGGTCCCAATCCCCTCTAAAATCTATCACACACCCCTCAACATATCCTCTAAGGTTCAGATCATCTGCTCAATTTGCTCATGGATCTAAAGGTGATAAGCAGTGCTTATGCTCATAGTGAAACCTATAGCCTTTTTGAAAGGCATTCTAGAACCTCAAGACAAAACAGGGATCTTTATTAGCTATAACCTGATCAAGGATTTCATGGAATCTCACCACTTCTTGAATATAGAATTGGGCAAACATTTCCATGGTATAAGTAATCTTAATGAGGTTAAAGTGTGCCAGCTTTTTCATCCTATCCACCACCACCTAAATCGAATCATGTTGATTACTTGTATTGGTAACCCAACATAGGTCCATGGTGATGAATCTCTCACTTTCTTTTTGGGATGAGTAAACTTTGCAACATTCTTAATGGCCTTTGGTGCTTTGCATTCACCATTTGACAAGTGAGGCACTTGGACACACACTCATATATGTCCTTTTTAAATTGCAACAAAAAAAAATTAGTCCTAGGGTCATGGTACATCTCATGAATATTGGGCTGAACATTAAGGTTAGTTGCATATGCCTTTTGCAACACTTGTTACCTTAAATCAGTTGGCACATAGAGTTGGTCCACATAATAAAGCAACCCATCCTTGTACATAAATTTTTTCAATACAGTACCATGCCTTTTGTCCCTAGAAATTTTCTTCAAGTTCAGGTCCTTGTCCTAGGCTTCCTTAATTTTAGCCAACCAAGCTGACTGAATTTCTAGGACTATGACTTGAGCCATTTCCCAATCTTACCAGATTTTAAATAGGACTAAGAACTGTTTCACATTGGAACCTTTTAAGGTACCAACCACCTGATTCTTAGAAAGAATTAGCCCAAAATATTATAGCTCAAAGTATAGGCAGCTACATTGCCTTTACCTGAATAATAATCTATTGAGCAATCATAATCCTTGATATACTCGATCCACCTATTCTACCTCATGTTCAGGTCCTCTTGAATAAAGAAATAGTTTAGATTTTTATGATTTGTAAATATCATAAAGGACCTTCTGATAAGGTAATATCTCCAGAGCTTTAAGGCAAACACAATGGCTGTCAACTCAAGATCATCACTAGGTCGTTCACTTTGTTAGGCCTCAAATACCTAGACTCATATGCAATCAATTGCTCATCTTGCATTAACACACATCCTAATCTTGACCTAGATGTATCAGTATAAACCATAAAAGTCTTATCCAAATATGGTAAGATCAAGATGGGAGCACAAATTAATCTTCTTTTTAGCTCCTGGAAGTTCTCTATACACTTAGAAGTTCGAATGAACTTTTGTGCCTTCTTTGTCAAGGTAGTCAATGGCAAAGCTGTTATATAGAATTTTTCAATGAATCTTTTATAATAACCTGCCAACCCCAAGACTCTATGAAATTTACTTACAGTGGTTGGTTGTTTTTACTCCACCATTGCTTTTACCTTTTTTGGGTCGATACTTAGTCCTTGAGCATTTGTCATGTGCTTGAAGAACATAATTACACTTGGCTATAATTGGCACTTAGAGTTTTACATAGTACTGATTATCCTTAAGTATATATAATACCAGCTTCGAATGCTCTTCATGTTCTTAAAAAGTCTTAGAGTACACTAGGATGTCATCAATAAACACCTCAACAAATTGATCTAGGCAAGGCCTAAAAATCAGATTCATGGCATCTATGAAAGTCATCAGAGCATTTCTCATCCAATAGGCATAATCGTGTACTCATAATGCCCAGGCCTAGTCTTGAATGCAGTTTTTGGAATGTCTTCTTCTTCTACCTTTATTTGGAAGTATCTAGACCTTAAGTCTACTTTGGAAATGACTCTTGCCCCTCTTAGCCTACTAAATAATTCATCAATCCTGGGCAAAGGGTGTTTTTTCTTTATAGTTACTGTATTTAGCTTCCTATAGTCAATACACAAATGTTGTCCATCCTTTATCTTAACAAACATCGCTAAGGCAGCCCGCAAGGAAACACTTGACCTTATAAAGCTTTTCTTAAGCAGCCTTTCTAACTACTTTTTCATGTTATCCATTTCAAGTGTTGACATTCAATCGTTTTTCTATTGCCTAATCTTTGGGCACTCTTTAGCCCAATGTTAGGCTAACGATAATAATTACACAAGTTTTCCCCAAAGGTGCAATGTTGGTTGCCATGATACTTATGGTACCTTAAGCATCGGCTTTTTCACTTTTTTTACCTTTCTTTAAAGGACTCTTGTCTTCTCCTAAATTAGGCCTTTTTCATGACAATCTAGCATGCATTAGGACTCTAGGCTCTTAGGCATTTTCCTTGGACCTAACATCCATCAACACATTTTCTAAATCCGGAGCTTTTTTGCACGGCCTCATGGTATGTCTGGATCCCAACAACCACTAGGAAACACCTCAATTACACTTTTAGTCCACAAACAAATTTCTTTGCCTTAAGTTCATCTTCTGGGCCATATGAGGTGCATACTGGAAAAGAGAACTAAACTTCCTCTCATATTCATGAACCGTCATGTATCCTTGGACCAACTCATCAAACTCAATCCCCTTTTGCTCCTGGGCGGCTTCATTATTAAATTCAACAAGCTCCTTAGGCTTATCCCTAGATCAACCCTCACTATAAGATTTGGGCCTTTCTATGACTTCCTTCCACCATAAAGATGCCTTGCCTTCCAAGAAGATAGGCACTAGGTCCACCCTAGCTTTATCATCCAATTTCATCTTCCTAAATATGTCATTTATTTGATATAACCATCTGCTGCATCAATGTCACCTAGGCCATTAAACTTAGTAGTCTTAAGGTTTTGGCATACTGAGAGAATCTCCATATGGTCTGAAATAATGAGTCTCTTCATTCTCCTATAGGGTTGGATATCCTCTTTATCTTTCTCTTCATTATCCTTATAATCCTATTGAACACATTAATGCACTTGCTCTTGACCTTACACTTGCCATTGGGGTGGGATTTCTCCATTGATTGTGATGCATTGGAAGGCCTTGGTGCACTTTGATCCTTACACCATTAGGATCCTCTAATGTCTCCCCTTTATTCGAAGGCTGAGCATGTTCTTTAGCTAGATAGCTATGCCCTGCAACATTCAATCCATGTCTATGAAGTTGTTAAGTGTATGCAACAATGCCCTCATCTCTTCCAAACTCCCCCACTAAGGCCACTAGTTTCCTCTTCAGGAACATGAGCCTAATTATTAGCACCTGGCCAAGCATTAACCATGATGCCTACAACCAAATTCGCAAGACAACACCTAGGCAATTTATAAGGAGTATTAACTATACTTAACACAAGGAACAGTTAAATCATAGTTCACTTATTGCCTCTAATAGGACCATTTACTTACTCTGATACCAAACTTTGGCAAAACAGGGTCCCCACGCCCTAAATTAACTCAATTCTAGGCTTTTAAATACTGTGATCCCATTTAGTTACAATTAGCTAACTATCACTTGTCGATAAAATAAAATAGCTTATGTGTAACTAGTTACTTAGCCTACCCTATAAGAACATATGCATGTGTTTGTCCTGGCAATGCAACTCGAATAAATGAAACAAATAAGGAAAATATCACTCCAACATTTCATTAAAAACATATTTAAAATGAACCATGACAACAAAATACTAGTCACTTATACTTTAAGTTTGTGCAGACTTGTAGACTCTTAGCATGCACCCAAAAGTCACACAAGTGTTATATACCACAATGCATCCTAATAGAGGCATTATCTTAGAACAAAGGGTACCACATGTATTAAGAAAAAATACTACTAAGATCATTCACTTGAGCTCTCACTTTTGAGCTATTAAGCTCCAAGCCCAAACCTTACTTTTCCCTGTGCAACCTTAGCTTCTAAACTGTCAAGGCATAAACACTTAGTTAATACAGACTTAACACCCAAGAAACCTTAGAATCTTGATGGATTAAATTAAATAAATACCTAAAAAAGATATAAACTTAGCCCACAACTATGCACCTAGTTGTTAGTGTAGGGTTTCGAGAGCCAAACAATGCAGCAAAATTAAATAAAACACTCTAGGATCCAAGTGAAACGGGATAAATCAAGTGTTTGAAATTTTTCGTACGTAGTGGGTTGAGATCTTTCATCCAATTATTGAGTTGAATCATAAAACTTGAACAGTTAACGTATTCCAGCTCTCTACGGTGTCCACACAAATCACTCGGATCATTATGCCTACTCTAGGCTTCGATAAAAGTCTTCCTCCTGTGCTTGCAATGCTAGTTTACATCCTTCAAGAAAACACAAAAAGGGAGTGCGGCTGGAGATTTTTAGATTCTTTTCTAAAATTCATCCTAAGAAGGCTTGCACGAAATTAACATTGCATAATATATATATATATAACGTGAAGCAAAACTCCTAAGCCAAATAGGTTTCATAACCCTAATCTAATTATGCCTAATTTTGAGCTCAACAATGGCTCAAATTTTGGGCCAATAATTAACCTAAAATTATCATAAAACCAAAATCAACCAATTTGGCCCATGCACTCAAATAATCCAATTGGCTCTAACTGTGCAAACCTATAGGCTTTTATTATATTGGCAATGATCAGAAATCACATTTATGATCATAAACAATAAGTAGTGTCTAGCAACACATAATTGCTACTCAAAAGACAAGATAATCAGTGATTCGACTAAGCCTCTATGATCATTATTCGTATATGTCATTATCCCTTTGTCTAAGATATCAAGATTAAGCATAAGACATGGAATGTGTTACTCTTTTATAGCCTAATCTATGGTTTCTAGAGACGAGCTAAAACTAATAACATTAATATTCTATATCAACTCATCTGAGTATGGTCATGCATTACCTTAGTCTCACTCAATCAAGGGGCCCAAAGATGTCACTCCCATTATATAGGAGGGACAAATCCCATATTTATCATTCAAATCCTTTCGCATGATATGTGACGTACTCAATGACCACTTTCATGTTCACTCTATTACGAGCAACAAGGAGAAGTGTCAAAGTATGTGACTTACATGTAGGGAACCTTAATGACCCCAGGTCAAAGGACTACATATACCATGATCATTATGAGAATCACTTATGACACTCATATAATGATCCATGTAACGTTCTCATAGCGGGTCAGTCTAGTACACAAGTTCACCAACTTATACCCATATGTAGACTACATATCTCATATTAGACTCCACATATGCTGGTCTTTATTTATTATTGTAACTCATTCCACAATAATACTCGACCAGGGACATTTAAGAATAATATTATTCTAGCGTTATAATTATGCTTAATTATGTTACACAAAAACAAATAGTAAACATAATTATTGGAATAATGCCCCAATAAAATATCATGACTCAATGTGCAAAATACAATCATATCATTATTGGCTTTTGAGCACAACATTAATAGCTAGGGCCGATGTCAAAACCCACACAAATAAACTTGAGGGAGTTAGTACATGAATGTATTCAGTAAGGGTCCCCTAGGGTACCTATAAATAAGATTACAAGAAAGAATGCAAATATGACATACAAACAAAAAAATAATGAACCAACAATCGACACAAACAATAACCAATATAAATATACAATGCATATATGTATCATATATAACATACACAATCCTAGGGACTTCTTACACCAAGGTGCCTTAGACTTTCCATGAGCTCAAATGGTGTAGGTACTTGAGACACTGACCCATTTATCCCAGAATCTTTATCTCTCTTAAATCTCCCTTATGGGTCCGATAGTAAGTCATCACCTACTATCAAAAATTAGTTGTTTTTTCCTCAACTTATTATGCAAGGTAACCATGTTACATGGTCCAAAAGCTTGGCTTAACATTTTTAGTGGCATTTACCAAACTACAAAGTTTGGTTGGGATCCTTTTAAGTTTTGTTTTTATTGCGAAAAGGTCTAAGGCCTCCCACTTGGGCCAACAAAGAGTCTGAAACCCACTTTAATCCCATTAATGCTCTTCTTACACCTTAAGCACTTTAACTTTCTTAGCCAGCCTACCTTGCCCTACCTTAACAACATCACTTAGTTACCACTTCAATAATGCATAATTATGGACTTATGAATATGTTTTTGACTCAACCAAATCCATGGAAAAACTTAGGATACTTTAGGGATGAAAACAAAAGGACTAAGAGGTCATTAAGGTGGCCTTAGCTTAGGGCCAATGGGCTTATAGAATTGTAGTGCCTAGGCTGACATGATAGGCCAAACCCACTGCCCATTTTTTGTGTTCTTGGCACTATAGTGCCACACTAGCACTATGGTGCTAGTGCACAAATTGGAGATGGCCCTTTATGCATATGTTGTGAAATTTTGCATCTAATGCCCTTATCACTACACTAATCCATATGGGTCTTGTTCTAATATTATTACCACATAAAATACTTCAATTCAATGTATTATTTGAGCCAAAATAACTTTAACCCTTACCTCAATTCAATAACAAAGCAAGAATGAACATTAAAGCACACAAGCACACTTGAGCTCCCTTAGCTCCTCTTGAGTTCCCACCTAAAAGCAACATGTTTTTGGCACCAAGTACTTGAAATCAAGACCATTTTCTAGCTTCTGAATAAGCTTATAACCAACTCACTACTAGGGTAAAAGCTTACCTTAGTATTGGAACCACACAAATGCACCAAAATGAGTTAGAGGCTTATTGTGGTTACTTTGGGACCTTTAAATTTGTAGAAAATTTGAGTGATTTGTGAGGATTGAAGGTAGGAAACTGTTAAGAAGAGAGGGATACAAAAATGGCAAGTGATGGAGATGATGAATAGCCCCTTCACTTCTAAATACGCCCTCCGTCCCAAAACTTTTGCTCAATTTATTTTCAACAATTAATTTAAGATTTTTTATTTTCAACATTTTAATATATAAATGAAAAATATTTATATATGAATGATAAATCAAGGCATGTAGTTTCTAAATATATATATTTTTTCTAACAAACAATAATACAAATAAATTCAAGTCAAAATACAACAAAAAGTCAAATGGAGCAAAAGTTTTTGGACGAAGAGAGTATATCTCAACTACTCCCACTCACAATTTCTTTGCTTCCACTCCACTTTGGCACTTAAATTTATCCTTTTTTCACTTTGGAACTTATTTTCCTATTGGAGCCATTCCTCTTTGGTCTTGTAGAAAGTTTTTCTTTCCATCAAGCCTTGCCCATAAGTCACCAAAGTCACTTAAAGCACAAATAGCCCGTTTAAACACTTAGTGCATTTTTAGCCTTTTAACTTGCACTTTTGGTTCCAATGGCTAGAATACCTTAAAATCTCAATTTATTCAGTCAAAACACTTACATGACCCCAATTTTATTGAAATTACATCGATGCCATTGAATCAAGTCAAAATTACCATTTTGCTGTTATGACCCCTTAGGTGCCAAATTACACTTAGAAACTTAATACAACTTTACTTAACTTGGTTTTCTTTCTCAAATAAAAACTAAATTGAAGTATTTAAATAAAAACACTTAAACTAAATGTTCTTACCTAATCAAGCCAAGTCGTTGACCATGAGAGCTATCACACACCCAATAAAAACACACTCTTACAATAATATTTTTAAACTAAAACATATTCTTCATAGAACCATTCATCCATTTCCTGAAGCTATCAAGCCCACTAGCTTGATGTTACTGATGCCTTTTTACAATGTGATCTAGATGATGAACTTTTTATTCAGTAGCCATCGAGTATTCTTCACATGGAATTTCCTCAATATTTTTTCAACTTAAGAATCTTATTTATAGTCTTAAGAAGTCCCCTTGAGCCTGGTATACATTTTTTACATCTTTATTCTCCATCTTGGATTTGTCAAGTCGCCAACTAATGCTTTTTTTTTTTTGTTCATCAACATGGCTAATATCGTACTTATTTTCACTCTTCATCCATCTCTGCCTTGTCCTCACTTTTTTCCATCAAGGACCTTGGGTCACTTAACTATTTTCTAGGTATTAAAGTGGAAAAGGCTAAAGTTGGTCCTTTCCTTTCTTAAAATAAATATATTGTCAACATACTTAAAAGTGCTAAAATGACTAGGTCAAAGAAGCTAGCTACATAGTTGTCTTCTTCTTTAACCCTACATAAGGATAATGCTATGAGTCTATTGATGTTCATGATTTTTGGCAATTGGTTACTACCCTTCACTATATCTTCTTTACATGCCCAAATGTGGTCTTTTTAGTATAAATTTTTCAATATATGCATTGGCCTACTACTCTACATTGGATAGCCTTAAAAATACTACTATGTTACCTCAAGTCCAAACTTTTCAAAGCATTATACTTTGGAAAGACTTCACTCTAGACCTTTTTGTCTTCCTAAACTTGGAATGTGTTAGGGACCTTAATAGTAGGCACTCTACCTCTACACATCTCACTTTTCTTTATAATACACCAATCTTTTGGAATTCTAAGTGGCAAGACATTGTTACTCGATATTTTAGAAGTTGAATATCTAGCTATCCTGTTGGCAGCTTGTGAAATTGAGTGGTCGGTTCTTTGCTCCATCCTGACTTACATTCTTCTACTACACCTTCACTATGATAATATTGGTGCAACCTACGTGTACATGAATCCAGTCATTCGTTCTCGAATGAAGTGCTTGGCCATTGACTATCACCTTTATATGGGAATGAGTTGCTTTCAATTGACTTCATGTTCAATATGTTCCTACCAAGAGGTAACTTGCAGATCTTATAACAAATCCACTTCCTAACTGAGATTCCAAGTGCGACAAAACAAGATTGGCATCATTGATGGGACTGGTACTTTGCGTAGGCATAATAAGGATAAGATTAAGTTTGTTGTACTCCCTTTGTATATATTACTTTCCCTAATTCAATTATCTTGTGTACTATTATACTTATCAATTTTACACTACAAACATTTTAGAGTTATGAAGTTGTTGAGTTTGACTCCTCATAAACAAATACTTTTAAGCTTCAAATTTATAAAAGGATGGTGTAATAAGAAAAATTTCTCTTGTTGATAACTTCTTGGGGGGCTCTTTTTAGAGAACAATAATAAGATTCACTGGGAAAATTATAAGACTTTAATAATACTAAAGCAAAAAGTAGGTTTGGCTTTAAGGATCTAAAGACTTTTAACCATGCACTTCTAGCTAAACTGGGTTGGCACTTAATAAAAAATCCTAAAGTTTTATGGGCTAAAATTTTATTGGTTTTGAACTTTCTCCATCAAAATTTTTTGCATGCCAAAAAAGGTATAGAGGCATCATAGTGGTGGCTTAGTATCTTATATGAAAAAGATAATTTCAAGGATAAGGCCTTTGGCAAATTAGAAGTAGAGAAAGGTTAAAGTGTAGCAAGACCTTTGGATACTACAAGTAAAAAGTGATAGATTGCAACCTAGTGTGATTGTTCTAGAAGACATGAGACTAGTTAAATAGATCATGATACCAAGAAAGTTAAGGGAGATCTTCAAAATATCTAGCATTTGCTAACAAAACAAGAGCAACTTGACATTTTATAGATTCTTCTTAATAGTTCCAATGGTCATCATAAATTCATTTGGCCTTTTGAAGATGATGGAGAGCTAATGATAAAATCTACATACTTTGTTAATAAAGTCCCTTCTGAAAGTTCCAATGCTTCTTCATCTTATTATATTGATCCTCAAGTCTGGAAACACTTGTGGAAACTGAAGTGCTGCTAAAATGAAGAATTTGTTGTGGAGGCTATGCCAAAATAGAGTTGTTGTCAATTGCAATTTAAACAAAAGGATGAAGAAACAAGATCCATATTGCAACTTTTGTGCTTTAACTGGAACCCATAAACATGCAATTCTCTATGTGCCTCAACCAAAACTATTTGGTTTACTTGCCTAGATTATCTTGTTAATAAAGCCTCTATCTGCTGGTTGGTTGCTTGCAATATGTCAAAAATTCATGACCTTAGATAAAGATAATGCTCAAATTCTTCCAAAAATTGTGTTTGCTTGTTGGTTTTTTTTGGTTGGCCAAGAATGAAGCAAATTTCCACCTCTAAGGCCATAGAGATTACTATAGCTAGTTGATATCAATGGTTTTATCTTCTTTTTTTTTGTCATGATCTAGGCATGTAGAAGATAAAGAAATGTCTGAAAGCTATGGGCATTTGTGCATGTAAATCAATTTTTTTCTATTGTTTTTCTTCTAATCATTATAGGCAAGGAATTTGTCAAATAATTGGATGTATTCCTCTAGGCCTAAATCACGTCGATGAAAGCCAAGAGAAAGGGATATGTAATCAAGGGCGGCAGGTGAAATACCCAATGGAAATTGCAGCATTTCTAGTGATGTGGGAGTTTGGCTTTTAGGGATAATTAGCACATTTTTCATGTCAATGTACCACTTACAGATGGTGGAGGTGAAGGTGGTGAAGAGGCTGAGAATAAGAAGGTATGAGGGTCTGGGAATGACGAGTTTGGTAGGGACAGCGAATTAGGAATGGTGAGTCAGTGATAGCCAGAGAAAGAGATGGCGAATGGCTGAAATAGGAGTGGTCAGAGGATTTGGGATTGGCAAGATGGTGGTGGCCAAGAGGGACCGAAAATGTGGTGGATGTGAAGATAATATGGATGAATTATTAGATGGAAAGCCTTCAAGGTTTCCTCGAAAAAGAGAAAAGTTTTTAAGGGTTGAAACTGGCTATTTTCCCACACAATGGCATGCTGATGTGGTATTTTCCATCTAGTATAATGACTCTCATCCAAAAAATGGTCAAAATGAAACATATTAATGATGTTAGGGATACACTATAAATAGAATGGAGGTTAGAGTTTAAAAAAGGACAATAACTAAAGATTAGGTCCAAGCGTGTAATTAGCCCCACAAAGTTCTAAATCGAAAAGATGATCCTTTATTCTCGAAATCTCGAATCCTTTCTCTCAAACCAAGTGACATTTATACTGCTAACAATATTTTGTTTCATCTTGACATCATTCTTCCTTCGATTGTCTTCTTGTTGTTTCTAGTTGCCAAAACAAAAAAACGAATCTGTTTCATCCGTTATGCCTATTCACGTTTGTGCCAATCCCCCTCACACACTTCTTTCATTATCAACACCTGAAATCTGGTCCCCTTCCAAATCCAAAATTCCTTGGCTACAGTTGGCCGCGGGAACACTACCTGGCCGCGGCCCGGCTTTGAATAACCCCCCCCAAAAAAAAAAAAGCATAACAATTGTGATTTGACGTCTTTCAAGTTTTGAGAAATAACGAAAGTGACTCGCTTCCGTTACAAAGTCTCAGAAAGGCTTTTGAAACATCAAAAGAAAAAAAAAAAAAAAATCCTTCCTCCGCCATAAACGTACGTAGCACATACAATAGACGAGGTGGTGGAGAAGGATTACAAAACAAGCCATTCAAGTCTTGCCAAATTAGTGGTTTATGTTATGAAGAATCCTTATGTGGCAATCCAATCTCTCTAAACTCAGAGGTCCATGTAGGCATGTACTGATTCTTTTGCATTAGAAAAGAAAAAAAAAACTACTTGTTTCAGGACTACCCAAGGTCATTGTTTTTAATTGCACACCGAAAATTCTGTCACAACTAAGAATTCCTTTTCTTTTTTTTTTTTTCCTAATTGCTGAAATGCGCTGAAATACTAATTAATCTAATAATTTACATAACAAATCAAATGAAAAATTAAACAATTAATGGCTGCAATTATGAGCCATCAACATCCATAATTAAAGTTTTGGTGGCATACAGGTTATGATTAAGCACAACTGCAATTCAAAGCAAACAAGATCCCAGGAATGTTCCACCTGCCCATGAACAATTTCAAAAACTATTTTGTTAGTTAGGAATGGTAGATAATATGAAACTGTCACACGGCAAATTTAATTTTGTTTTTCAAGAGAATATTGAAAAATAAAAGCCCCTAGGACGCGGAGCATTTATAACTTTTGAGATCCCTTTTGGGATTTTCTTTCTTCACTTTTAACCCATAATTTAAGCACTCTTAATTGCTTCCCATCACAATTAAGGAAAGGAGAAATTAAGGGGACAAGCTGGATCCTTGCAAGGAAGAGCAAACGAGCTAGGATCATGTTACATGCACCAAGCCCATATTCAAATTTTTATTATGTCAAGTCTGATTTTATCAACAGTTACTTGCTGCAATATTGGTTAAATGCAAAAGATTTGGAAAAAAAACTCTTTATCTTTTCTAGCATTTTGTATGTAGTTAATATATTTTTTTTTATATAATCAGAACAATCTATATAATGTATAAAGGTTAAGAGATACAATCTATACAATGTATAAAGGTTAAGAGATACTTATACATAAAGAAATAGAAATACCCACATTTTCAGGACTTAGAAAACACCCGCACTAACATTAGAGCACTATATAGGATAATAGGAATACCAGGATTCAAACACCCGAACTAACATTAGGTCGTTATATGGGCTACTAGTTAAAAGGGGCTGGAGATAATACTGCTTTCTTGTATGAAAGGTTTTCAAGATTCTCCAAGAAGATTTATCTGGAAAGCCGAAATAGACATGAAAACGGCAAGAAAATTCACTAGGGAAAGAAAGTTTTGCTTTTCTTTTTTGTTTTTCGGAAGACAAAAAGAGATGCCAAGGCAACCGAAAAGGCTAAAAAGAAAGGGCACAAAAGGTTACATAAATAAAGTAAAGAAGAGTACTTTAAAAACAAAGAAAAAGACATTAAAACGTCCATCATGCAGTTAACTATTAATCCCTACGCGATATTGTTGAATGCTAAAGCGGGGATCTCTTTTAAATATTTTTACACACATGGTCCTCAATCAAACTGGGAATCTTGTATCTAAGCTCTTCACACTCAGACAAAGAATTAGTACAGTGCCATTCGAACCTGGAAATTTTGGAATGCAGCACCACTCAAACCCGGCTCTTCTACCCAGGATGTCTCATTGCGTTGCCAGTTGAGCTGGAAATGCAGGACAACTTGAAAGTGTTATTTCAACATAAGCCCTCAAAATCCAAATCAAATTTTTAGATATCTATTTTCATACTCTTTTAGCATGAGCAGACCAAGGACATTCAGCAGAACCTGCTTGTTCTATTTTACAAGCAAAAGCTAATCCCAATTGGAAATAGGCATACAAGTACATAACAGTACATGCTGATACAAATGGCCTAGATTGATCATTCCATGACGGGCTGTAACGTGATCACAACCCTTGAAAATATAGCCACAACCAAAAAGCACAAGAAAATTCCATGTTGTGTTATAGCCACATACAATCTGCCGTGGGTAGATGAGTTATAACCACATACAGTGCCAAAGCATCTGCAAAAACTTAAAAGTCGTTTGGGCACCTCAATTCTCCATGCCCTATAGAGAGATGCAAGCCTGCAGCAGTCATACAACAGATAGCAACCTGTGCCATTAAATTAACATAAAGGAAGAGCTTCCAATATAGTAGTAAGCTACAGATAGGGTTCATAAAATCATATTCAGCTATAGATTTAAAATAACTAAGCTAACATAAATGATAATGCACCACGCCACCAGCATGGACCGATGCAGCCAATAGAAATCATAGGGCCCCATAACATGGATTATATGATCCACAGCATGATCTACTCGAATCCAGAATAGGGTCAGAGAAGGAAATAGGATGGATGCTAGAAAAATTATAATTAACATCAAGACTGCAGAATCATGCTTTTATGTTAAGGATTCCAACTAGACATAAGACGTCAGGGAGACAGTTGCAGTTTTGAACAGTAGATGGAAATGGTGGTTTGTGGTTGTGTGAAAACCTACCATCAAAACAGCGCTATATGACATAACACCTCAAGATCTTCAGAGGATGTTTTGATACTGTTCATGAATGTCCTTCAAGGTCATAAAAATTTTCAGTGGGAACGAGGCTCTGAACACTGAACTTCCATTTTCCCACACAGGTAACTGAACTAACAGAGGGACTTCAGATTCCTTATTTCTTTGCATCTTACTCTCCATTTCGTGTATGCAAAAAAACATGGAATTAGATGTTTGAGAACTTTGTCAAGATGGCCCTGAATTTTCTCGGTAAATGCCACCATTAACAAAGAACCTTCAACAAGCATATTTACGGTACACAAGCATCAACTAGGTTAGCTGCAGCTTAACATTATACTTTAGTTATCAACAATTCAACATGCACTCCAGGGCTTCAAATCTTTGATCAATCCTGAAGTTATCAAAATCTGTAACTTCAGATTACAATGATTTCGTAATTTCATGAATGATGTGTAATAAACAGTTACTGTACAAAACAAGCAATCATGAGACTTTGTTAGTTCAATGAAACCAGGTGCAACACAGCTGGTATTAGGTTTCCATCCATCGAAACAGAAGTTAGGCCAGTCCAAAACTTCTCATTGCTCAGAAAATCTAGGTACAGAAGTAGGGTATCTTCATCAACTACAAATTTGGCATCCTTCAATTAAATAAGACTTGAGATGAAAACAGGTGCGCCTTACATGTAGCAGTTTTATATTAATTGCACAATCAAGGTTGAACAAACAACTACCAGTCCTCAACTAACTTGTTTTCCCTTTTTTTTTTTTGTTCTCTCTCTCTCTCTCTCTCTCTTTTTTTTTTTTTTTGTACTGTGAGATTTTCTTATCTCGCTTTACATTGCACAAGTTTCACCAGCATAAGTCTATCCAACAGCATGAATTTCCCATTATTACTCATTCTTTTGTACAACTCCCAAGCACACTAACCTTGAGATTCAAGGGAAATTATACTACACCTTATTCCCAAATATGTTGGGTCAGTGGCTTGAAATTCATAAAATTCACAGTGTTAATTAACTGTTTATGGTTATTTAACACTACAAGTTCATTTGAAGTTCATAGTGCCAAAGTTTTACCTTGATGCACTTCCTATTCACAACCCTCTACAAGGGACGAAGAGTCAAGAGAAATCAGATGAAGAAAAATAAACTCTTAGACGAATGCCAGGGAAAAAAAAATATCCAGAACCAGAAAGAAAATGAAGGAACCGTAACTGAAAACTGCAAATGTAGAAAAGGAAAACGAATGACTTCTAAAACATGAAAAGATGAGACCCAGAGGCAGTGACACATGGGACAAGTGGCATATGCGCTCTTCAAATAAAGGATATGCTAAAAAGGCAAATTATTCAATTTAAAAAATATATTCATCCTGAATTTTTTTAAAATTATTTCATTTGTTTCATTTTTTAGAGTAAATCTTCTACTATTTGAAATTTGTACCGTATATCCGCAATTATCACTCAAATATATATTTTTTTTCTATAAATAATAAAATTTTAGTATTTTTCACATTTTTCAATATGAAAGAAACAAAAATAAAAAAAAAATACGTGCTTGCGCAAGAAACACTAGGTATATATCAAAATAAATGCCTTTAGACTTAAAAATAGTTTGGGACAAATCCGCCCTAAAATGTAATTAAGAAAGCAGAAAAAAGGACAGGTGTATTTCTGTTAAAGAAATATATAAGAGTAAAGAGTATCCTCTAATACTAACAAATTATATAAACATTACATATTTCATTTTTCAATTATACCCTAGTTAAAAATATGTAATTAACAAAAGCTGAATGACAACATAAATGAGAACTGAAAATTTTCATATTCTAATTCAAGAGGTAAAAATCTGCAAAATTTTCAGACATTATGGTTGTGACTGCTATTACAGAAAACATGACTTTTTCTTTTCTTTGTTTTTAGTTATCCTAATTTGATGGAATGCTCACCTCATGCTTTTTTTCATCAAATAATTTGTCATTACAAAGATATGAATCTTAATGAGGAGCAAACTTGCAAAGGAATTTACTGCAACCATGTACCTGTGTATTAGAAACATCTTGGAGCTAAAAGAGTTTGCAGGAGACTTTTGCCCAAGCATTATTCCTGTCAAAATTACTGGAACATGGTAAGTTCAGTTGTGGATGATCAAAGCAATAACTAAAAACAAAAAGAAACAACGCAAAGAAATGTTCACAAGTAGGAAGCTCGTCCATTCCACCCCCTAGCCATTTGACTTAGCCTTTAGATGGAGGTCCAACCAAGGGGAGTTGGGTTTTGAAATTGAGATAGGTCATGTTAGCTCGTTAGCTAGTTAAATGCTAGCTCTTTTGCATTACAGCTTTGAGAGTTTTTCCCCAGTGAACATGGGAATTTACCAAAGATTGTTCGTGTTCAAGGCCCTCTTAAGACCCTGTACAGGAGAAGGGCTAAAACTACAATGTCTTACTTAAAATGAAATGCTTTTGTTTTTAAGATTTGTGTTATTGTGTTAATATTGTACATTTTCTCACAGCAATAATCAAGTACCACGTTCATCTAAAATACTATCAGTACAGCCACATCTAGCTAACATTATGCAAAATGGAACATCAGAAGGGTTTCACTCATAGTCATAGATTGTTTTGTTGCAAAAATGCATTAGAGTACAATTGGCAACCATTGTAAACATAGATCTTACATGAATAAGATATTAAGCTTTTGTAGATCTCCTATCTGTGAACACAAAAACCCATGAGGTCCATTTAAATGAGATATCCCTGCAAAGAGAAACCTGGAAAAAATAAATAAATAAAGCATCACTCCTGAACTAACTTTCCTATAATATCGACAAAATTATGGAACCAAGAGTTGTGACAAGTTTGAGCATGTAGCAGAATGTTAACCAAAAGGAAAAAAAATACCTTTATCAGAGAAAGAAGGGCTTTCATCTTTTCCAGTTACTAACATAAATATTTATTTCCAAGATAGTAATTTTGAATAAAAATACTTTCCCAAGTAAAAGGATACTGATTAAGACAAGGAGTTAAACTGGCCCATGCAAAAGACCTAGTTTTTATGTCCCTTCAGCAACTGAATTTCAAGAGCCAACCTTGGGAAGCAACTTTTTTGTTCCTGAAGAAGGCGTTCTTGGTTTTGGGAAACTCATGAATATCCATCACCAGAATTATCCATTGCTTTTGGCTTCAAATGAAAACCACAGAAAAACCCAATCAGAAACTGGAAAAAAAAATTACTCAAAAATAAAAAAATTCAAAGAAGACCTGATTGAGAGGATTATGGAACAAACCCAAACCATCTTCAGGTTCTCTGTACTTGCATTGAACACATTTTCTTGCCAATGCTAGACTATCAGAAACAAAGCTTTCATTCTGTTCTCTCACTTTCTGACACCCAAATGAAGTGATCCAATAAGTCCTCAGAAAAAAATACCTGTCGCAATCATCCAAGTCAAGCCATATAATTAGCAATTGAATGGATTCATGATATCAAATGCACCTAGCTGATATTCAAGAGTGACACACAGTGATCAAACGAAACCAAGATGATTCAACCCAAGAATTCAAGTCAAATGAATAATCCAATGTGGATACTAAAGTTTAAAGCCATCAGATCAAAGTATTCTTATTATTCGATATTTAACCAATCCAAGTAAAAGGTTAAGCAATCAGAGTTTCATGAATCTCAGCATTGCCAAAGACATAAGAAGAGCACGCCAAATGAAATTCATGCTCAGAGTACCTTTGGGGAAAGGAAACGCTAAAGCAAAGATATCTCTAATACTTCAGATTAGAAACACTAAGAGCATTTCCATCTAAGCAACACTTTAACTGAGTCAATTTATAAATTGGACAAGCTAGTATTGAACAACATAAAGCTTTAAGAAACTTAGTTCGAGAAAAGAAAAATATCTTAAAACTCTATACACAAAACCTATGATAATTTATTCAACGTTGTGCTAGAATGACTTTTCATCTTATTTCCTGCCCTCAGATTCCTTTCTAGAATTGTTATGCCTCTCATAACAAAATGGATCCAACCCTTGTTTCAAGAAAGATGGATTATAGCAACGAGAACAATTTCCCTTCTATGCTACACCAAGTGCTGCATAGAGGACAAAATCAGTTTTTTCTACTTCTGGACCTAGTTGATGGATAAAGAGCTGCAGAACATGTATGGTAACCTCAAACAAAGAGACCAAATCATAATATGGAATATATAATCTCATTCAGTTTGCATGCAATCACATTCAATCAGTCCTCTAAAACACTAATGTCAACCCACCAGAAACACATGTTTATGCATACTGACCAGATTCTTGAAGGTCTCTAACAGAATCACCAGAGCTACCACATGATCAACTGAGCTTTCAGTAACCTACAATATCATTTTCTTCCATCAAACACATGAATGTCCAAAGTCAAGAAACACATGTTTATGCATAAGAACCATTCACCAATGCTACCCATATGATCAACTGAACTTTCGGCAAACTGCAATAACAAATTCTTCCAGCAAAGACACATTAAGAAAACATCCTGACATAGAAGAAAAGAAAAATAACCCTGTTACATTGCTCAAGTAACATTAACACCCTAGCCTTTAAAATTTATCTCTGACCCCTAAAATAATACTAAGCGACTGCTTTCAACCATTTGAACCAATACATGGATCAAATTTCAAATTCATCTCCTAACTCACCCTTCTATCAAACAAAACTTGGTGAAAAAATCAAATTCGATGAATGGATGCTACACGGCAGCCAATGAGCGAAGGCAGGCTCCAGTGAGGCGAGGACCAACCATATCATTCGTGGGAAGCAGAGACGTAAGAATAAGGGTTGGGTTCCGCAATCTGGGGTCCAATGGCGGAAGATAATGCGAGACATTGGGGCCTTGCCCGCGAGTTCAACGGCTTCTGAATCTTGAGGAAGGCCGAGAACGGCTGGGACAAAGGAAAAATGCCAGAGTCAAGTTCAACATCGCAGCCAGGAATTCTGGGTTTCGATTGGAAAGGGTCCAGAAACGAAGGCATAAAACGATGTCTAACTTCAAACTTTGTGAAATTGGACAAATAAGCCCTCAAACTATGATTAAGATCGGCTCACCCATCAAACCTTGCAAATTTGGGAATTTGGTACTAGGATAGTAAACAAATTGAGCATGCATATCAAGTAGTTCATCATTGAACTCAATTCAAGCAAGATGAACTTCATTAAGCTTGATTCTAAATATAGATTTAATACTTTATCAAGTCAAATCTCAAAAATTTTGGTGTTCAAGTTTATCGAACTTTTAATTATTCTGGTATCGGGGAATAATTATGCATGCACCAAATTTTGTTATAATAATAATTACACTTTTTATGTTTTAAAGAGTATCATTATATAGGTTTTATTACATCCGTATTTAAGACACAACCCTCCGGCAAAGCAACAAAGGAACATTGTTACATGCTTTCTTGATTACTTTCCATCACTAGAATGTGCATGTATGTTCTTGAAGGACTTAAACAAGAAATAGGTTTTAAAAAAACGACTAAGTATTTGTGATGGTAAAAAGGGAATATCCAAAAATGACGTGACATGAAAGCAAAATTGGCATAATGGTTTTTGAAAGGAACCAAAAGCAGGTAAGTTACGCATAAGCAGTAGTAAATAGGGTGGTGACAATTCTTTTTTATTATTGATGTCCTAATGGGCCTAAACAAGCTCAAACGGTCTGACAGGCCTGCACGATGATCTGAACAATTTCTCAATTTATTGGACCTAGAAATCTCTTCCTAAGCCAATTTGGCACTTCAGTCTTAAATGAAAATTTTAGATATGATCAAACTCTTAAAGAAACTTTTCTTTTCCCACCAAAAAAAACAAACGAAAGCCTTAAAGAAACATCTCATAATGGGAAGGTGGATCCATTCCCCAAGCCTTTGGCTCTCCCACGATCTCCACCATCCGAGATCTCCAGACACGATGTAGCGGGTCTTGTTCTTTATAAAAAGGTTGTCACACAAATGGAAGAAGAAAACTTGACATATACCATTCTCTTCCATACTGCATACATTCTTACTAGAATCTTGACTAATTTGAACGTTTGAGGGTTCTCCCCAAAACATACATCATAAGGCCTCTAACATTTCCATTTTTGCAGGTTCCCCGAATTTTTTGTCGTTGATTTCAGGTTAATCAGCAATTTAGCCATTAGTTATCATCAGATTAGTAGAAAGATTTACCTAAGGGCACATTTTAATAACTAGTTATTATTTAATTATATTTATATATAAAAATGGTATTAAATGTTGCAATATACTATAGTACTCCCTCCGTCCCATATATTTTGCTCCATTTTCTTTTTTGAGTAATCCCAAAACTTTACACAATTTCCTTTTTTAGTAACTTTTTCACATCACATTTACTATTATACCCATTTTAACTCTCTCTCTCTCTTGCCTTCCCAGACCCTCCTTCACACACACTCTCTCTCCATTTCAACCTCCCTCCGACGAGGTTCCACCCCGGTCGACGTGAATGAGGACGCCATTCGAAGAGATGGATTTATGAGGGGATGATGCGAGGAAGAGGAGAAGCAATGCGAATCGAGGATGAAGGTGGATAGGTAACGTGAATCGAGGTTGGAGGCGGAGATGCAACGCGAATTGGACTAGAGGCGGAGAGGCGGCGTGAATCAAGGTCGGAGGCTAAGAGGCGATGCAAATCGAGGTTGGAAGAGGAAAGGCAACGTGAATCGAGGCTGGAGGCAAAGAAGCAACGCAAATCAAGGCTGAAGCGAAGTGAATCGAGGATAGACTGACAGACGGACCCAAATCAAGGATGGTAAGACGCGAATCAAGAAATGGACGAACTGATAGGCAAGCATGATTAAGGCAGTTCCGTTCATGATTGAAGTGGCTTCAGCGTCGACGAGCAGGGGGCGAAGAGGGCAGCGAGTAGGGGGCGGATGAGAAGGGTAAATCGGGAAAGAAAAAGCAAAACAGTTAAAGTTTCTTGGTTTCCGTGTGAAGTTTGTTGACACCTAATTTCGTCCGACCCTTAAAAAAATTTTATTATTATTATTACCAAAAATAAAAAAAAATAAATTAAAATTTTTTTTTTAGCTTATGGGGGCATTTTGTTTTATAGAGTTAGTTTTGAAATAATATATATATATATATATATATATATATCTATGTGTGTCTATAAGATATAAAAGAATTTTTTTAAAAATTAATTAATTAAACAAAAATGAAAAGTTTGGGGTGAAAATGACAAAATTTAAAAGTTTGGCAAGAATATGATGAAATCTGGAAGTTCTAGGGAAAATTTTGGTGATTATTCGCAAGGTTTGGGTCTGGCCGACAGAAAAGACAAATTTGACTCAATCAGAAGCTTCAAAAACATAGCAGAAGTCAAAGAGACGTAAAAGACTACAACTGTCATTTTACCAATTTACGAGATAAGTCTGTTTTTAATTAAATTTTAAATTATTTTTAATTAAAACAGTCCAGAACTCCTTCCCCTATAAATAGGGGTCCAAATCTGTGAAGAGAAAAAAAAATTGGTAAGATTTGAGCTCCTCTTTCAAAAAGGAAAAACTGTAGCTCTAGTCTCTGGTTCTCATTCCTCACCCAGAAAAATCCTAAACTTCTATTCCTGCTCCCTGCTACCAACGTTTCTAAACCAAAACCACTTTTTCGTCAATCCTTTCGCCGTTGTCCTCACACCGGCCACCATCCTCATCCTCCCTGGAACAGCCTTAGCCGCCACCGCCAAGCCTAGCCCTCCGATTGTGCTATTGTTGCCGGAAAATGAAGAAAAGCAAAAGAAAGAAAAAAAACTGTTGCAGTCATACGCCGGATTTCAACTTCCTTCCCTTTGGGTACAACCCCTTTTTAATCCTTCATTTTTTTATATTCTTTCATTCAGGTCACTAACCTTTCTTTTAATTCTGCAAAAACTAACTATTAACTCTTGTGTATTTATTTAGTTATCTATTTTTATTTATTTGTTTATTTTTTCCTTATTTGTCATGGAAGGTTATACCTCATACTTTTCATTTTGTTATTTTTATTTTTATAGATAGACCACTAACAGCTAACTTTTTATATTTATTCTTGTTATTTTTTATATATATATATGGAAGGTTGTACCTCCTATTTTTATGTGGATGGCCAAAAGCCCCACACTTTTATTTTTCATGGAATGTTATACCTCCTACTTTTCATTTTGTTATTTTTATTTTTGTAGATAGCCCACTAACAACTAACTTTTTTTGTGTTTATTTTTGTTTTTTTTTATGGAAGGTTGTACCTCCTAATTTTACATGGATGGCCAAAAGCCCCACACTTTTATTTTTTTTATAGAAGGTTATACCTCATACTTTATTTTTACGTGGACGGTTAAACACCCCACGTTATTTGTTTATTTTTTTTTACTTAATTTCTGCAATTTTTTTTTCTTGTGGATGACTAACCTTATTTTATTTATCATTTTTTTTCTTCTTTATGGTTGGACAAAAGCCCATCTTGTTTTTCCTTATTTTATTATTTTTATCATTACAATAAAAGCCCCCCGTCCTTTATTGTTTCTTATCATCATTCCTTTATTGTTTCTTATCATCATTTTAAATATTAATTGAATTAATACGCCTTTTATTTATTTCTTTTAAATAACAAAAAGTTAATCTTTTTATTCCTTTTATCAATAATTAAAATAAAAAATTAACATTAAGTTCATTAAAAATCCGTATTCAAATAATTCGGTAGAATTTTTTATATGGATTAATTAGAAACATAAAATTAATTAAATTTTTTTCATTAAATTTCCGTATCGAAGTGGTCCGATAGGATCCGTGATTTGGAAAGTTTTTTTTAACAAAAAAAACAAAGATTAAGTTGATTAAAAATCCATATTCAAATAATTCGGTAGAATTTTTTATATGGATTAATTAAAAACATAAAAATTAATTAAATTTTTCATTAAATTTCCATATCGAAGTGGTTCAATAGGATCCGTGATTTGGAAAGTATTTTTTTAATAAAAATGAACAAAGATTAAGTTCATTAAAAATCCATATTCAAATAATTCGGTAGAATTTTTTATATGGATTAATTAAAAACATAAAAATTAATTAAATTTTTCATTAAATTTCCATATCGAAGTGGTCCGTTAGGATCCGTGATTTGGAAAGTATTTTTTTTAATAAAAATGAACAGAGATTAAGTCCACTAAAAACCCATATTCGAATAATTCGGTAGAATTTTTTATATGGATTAATTAAAAACATAAAATTTATTAAATTTCATTAAATTTCATATCCAAGTGATCCGATAGGATCTGTGATTTTGAAAAAAAATATTTAATAATAAATAAAAATTAAATTTTTATTAAATTCCATATCCGAGTGGTTCGATAGAATCCATGGTTTGGAATTATCAAAATCATTATTAAAATTATTATAAAAATCAAATATCAAGATTCAAAAATTCCATATTCATTTGATCTGATAAGATTCACAGTTTGGAATTAAATTCATTAAAATTATTATACTCAACCAAAGATTAGTTCAAGAAATGAATAGTTAAGAAAAGATAAAAACTGAACCCATGGTACCAATTTCCGGGCGCTTTAATAGAGTTATTTTAGCGTAACCGACTCATGATCTTAGAATCTCTCGCAGACCATTACAGGTATCCAATCGACCTAGGTAAACGGATTGGTGGCGACTCCATGAAATTTTCACGTTGCTACAGCTTGGCGACTCCACTGGGGACGAGTCTAGCCATAAAAAGGGTTTAGTTTTTGTTCTTTTTATTTCTTGTTTGTTTCTTGACATGCTGATTTGATGTGTTGAGTATTTTTAGATTGTTGCACTCACACACCTCGGCATGCATAATGAGCTCAATACCCAGGCTCACTCCAACCAAGTTCTGCAAAAATACCCGGATTAGGCTAGTCGTGTGAGACAATAGTTTCCGCGCTTTCTCTAATCCGTAGTAGTTAGTAGTGTTGCCCGAGTGTGACAGTAGTCACCCTATGGGACCATGAAAACTACGACTCGAATTAATCCTTCCTCACATAACCCTCGTGGGTGAGGAATTGGGCCTTTTCTAGTCCGATAGGACTTAGTAAAAGGGATTCGAGAACCAACCCATATCCTTTCATTTCAAAAACCACCCACGCATATAGCGGCCATAGATCTATCCATTAAGACTTCCATAACAAAACACAGCTTGTTTATTGCTAACTCTCTTATCAATCTAATCACTTTGTGCCTTGTAAAGTATACTTTTTCTCTTTATAATGTTCACAGTAGCTCATATATTATCCTACTATGTTACTAACTCTCTTTAAGTTGTCGTTCTCTTTGCATGCATTGCACTATAGGAAGCATTTAGCGCAACCTCTATCACCATGGACATTCTTGACCTACTTCCGACTGATTGCAATGAGACTTAGATATCTATTATAGAAAAAAGTCTACCTAGTGAAGCCTGGAGCCTTAGTGTTTTCAAAAAGGTATCCAGAATGGAGGCAAAATCGAAGGGAAGCTATTCTCCCATCAGACAGACCTAGCTGCTCTACTAAAAGAGATCTCGAGCAAGAACTTAACGAGAAAAGAGACAAAATGAAGAAGATCCGAGTCGAGATAGATGAGAAAGACTCTGAACTGGAGGCACTGAGGAATGAAAACTTACTCTTGCGAGGGAAGTTGGAAGACAAACAGGCCATCATTAACCAGTTAGTTGAGGATTGTGATAAGAATGAATGGGAGAAAGAAAACTGGAAACAAGAGTATATCCGATCTTCATGTCAAGTAGAAGACTTTGTAGAAGAAGTACGGAAGGTCACTTGGGTTGCAAAAGAGATGGGTGAAGAAGCCAATGACATAATTGCTAGTACTTGGCCTAACTCATCCTCGGGGCAGCAGAAGATGATCAGCTACATCAAGAAGGCCCGCAAGCAATATAACCATCTCGGAAAATTCTTTTAGTCTTTGATGTAATAAAGTGGGCCGGACCACCATGGCTTTCCTTATTTGGTTTTAGGATTCTTTTGGTGATTTAATGTTGCACTAAATGTTTAGGTATCGACACTTATTAGAGTTTGAATGTGTTACGATAGTAGCCATTCAACTCAATCACATTAATAAAAATAGCATTCATCGCATGCATGCATTACATCAATCACATACATGTAAAGTCTAATAAAATGAATCTCACTTTAAAAGGTAAAACTGGACCTCAACACCGATATCCAACTCGGCTCCAAACAAGACTAATGGCAGAACAAGCCGAAGGACGTCTCACAGATATTGAGTCCAAGATGGAAAACATGGCAGAACAAATGAAACAACTAATGGAGCTGATTAAGGGAAAAACAACCCAAGTCCCCGTTAAAGAGGCACAAGATCCCACTTATCCTCTAGGATTCACTCCACAATGAGTCTCAGTTCATGAAAATCTGTTTCAAGAATCAGGTCCATCCGCTAGCGTTCACCTGAAACAAGATACTATATACGAGGAGAAGAAGACATTATCAAAAGAAGAAGGAGAATCTCAAAAGCTCGAAACAATAGAGAAGAGACTCCGGGCCATTGAAGGAGGCACTATGTTCGGATCTTTATCAGTGGATGATCTCTATTTAGTGCCAGATGTTGTGATTCCTTCAGATTTTAAGGTACCAGACTTTGTGAAATACGATGGAACGAGTGATCCCATCACTCACATCATGTTGTTTCTAAGAAGATTACAACCACTCACAAAAGACGAGAAGGTATGGATAGCACTTTTTCAAGAAAGTCTTACAAAGTCAGCACTACAGTGGTATCTAAGTCAAGGTCCAAGAAACATCAAAACATGGAATGATCTTGCTCAGGCCTTCATCAGCAATTACAAACATGTCATAGACCTGGCCCCGGATCGCCAAACTCTCCAAAATATGGAGAAGAAAAAGCAAGAAACCTTCAAGGAGTATGCTCAAAAGTGGAGGGACTTAGCCGCACAAGTTCCACCACCCATGACGGAGAGAGAAATGGTTACTTTATTTGTCCAAACATTGAAGTACCCATATTATGACAAACTCATTGGCAATTCGGCAAGTAATTTCTCAGCCGTTGTCATGTCTGGAGAAAGAATTGAGCACGGGATTAGGACCGGAAAGATTACTGAGTCCTTTAATGATCCTATGAAAAGAGGAGGACCATGCAGAAGAAAGGATGAGGAGGTACAACAAATTGGACGCGGAAGAGGGATCCCCCTCATGGGTACCGTGGCTACTGGGCCTCGCCTATCCTATCCTACCAATAGGCCCAATAATTATCCTCCCAACAGGCCTAATCAATTACAGGCACCTGTTTCAACCCCTCCAGTACCTACACAAAGACCAAAAAAAGTTTTTGTGCCAATTCCTATAACTTACACTGAGTTATATCCAAAGCTCATTGAAAGTCAACTTATCCGTCCAATTCCTACAAGGCCATATGAACCTCCATATCCAAGGTGGTATGACCCCAGCATAAATTGCCCATATCATGATGGCGTCGTGGGCCATGGTCTAGAGAATTGTCTAGCTTTGAAACGCATAGTCCAACAATTAATCGAGTCAAAGTGGTTGGACTTCTCCGATGAACCAAACGTCACTCACAACCCACTGCCGCCTCATGAAGCTAAACCAGTTAATATGATAAAGGAATACCAACTGATAAAGAAGTCAGTCAACGACATCACAACCCCTTTTAAGCATGTATATTCATGGCTTGTGAAA
This sequence comes from Aquilaria sinensis, assembly GCA_005392925.1. Classification (NCBI taxonomy): domain Eukaryota; kingdom Viridiplantae; phylum Streptophyta; class Magnoliopsida; order Malvales; family Thymelaeaceae; genus Aquilaria; species Aquilaria sinensis. Next base: position 107,739 of record SMDT01003184.1, on the reverse strand, counting down.
GAAGGGGTCATCATCAGAAAGATTTCTCTTGGTCATGAAGAGATCAAAGATGAAGAATGGTGTGATTTTCATGATAGTAGGGGTCATTCCATTCAAGAATACTCGAAATTCTGTGACGATCTCCAAAGACTCATAGATTCATCCCAACTCAGCATTTTTATACCAGATAAAAGTGTTGATGTAAATGTAATCATTAAAGAGCGAGAAGTCAATGCGATGCCAAGGCCGCTAGTCATACCAATTTCAAAACCTACTATCAAGCCTTTAAGGATTCAAATTCCGACTCCATTCCCCTACAAATCAGATAAGGCTGTTCCATGGAAGTATGATTACACCTCCAACATTACATCAACTCCATTGGAAGTCGGGGGTATGACGAGAAGCGGTCGATGTTACTCGCCGGAACAGATGGATAAACTCCAACAAGATAAGAACATCACAGACCCAACGAATGGGCCTATTAACACAAGTAAATTAGAAGAACAAGGTGCGTTTCGAGCAGTAACAGATGAACAAGCTGGTGAATTTCTCAAACTCATAAAGCAAAGCGAATATAGTATCGTGAAGCAGTTAAACCGCCTGCCAGCAAAGATTTCCATGCTCTCACTACTCTTAAGTTCTGATGCTCATCGAGAAACCCTCCTTAAAGTCTTGAACAAGGCCTACATTGAGCAAGATATTTCCGTGAATAATTTTGATCACCTAGTCAACAACATCACGGCACAAAATCTCATCACATTCACTGACGATGAGATACCAGCAGAAGGAAGAGGTCACTCTAAGGCTCTACATATTTCGACTAAGTACAAAGATCGAATTATGGCTAGAGTCCTTATCGACAATGGGTCAGCTCTAAATGTAATGCCACTTGAAACCTTACATAAGCTTGGTATAGACCCATCATACCTCAACAACAGTCACATTATCGTTCGAGCATTTGATGGGACGAAGAGAGACGTTGTTGGAGAAATAGAGCTACCAATAGGGATTGGTCCCTGTCTCTTTCACATCACATTCCAAGTCATGGACATTAATCCATCTTATACCTGTCTGCTGGGAAGACCATGGATCCATATGGCCGGGGCTATTCCCTCTTCATTACATCAAAAATTGAAATTCATCATTGAGGGAAAGCTAATAACAGTCTTTGCTGAAGAAGACATTCTGCTGTCTAGACCTGCGGATGCTCAATATGTTGAGGTCAATGAAGATGTACCTGATTGCTCCTTCAGGTCTTTTGAAATTGTTAATGCCACCTATGTCGGCGAATACGGAAAAGAACCCGTGCCTAACATCTCCAAAACAAGTCGCATGGTCGCAAAACTCATGATGAAAGGAGGATACTCACTGGGGTTAGGTCTGGGACAAGATTTACAAGGAATCCCAGAGCCATTGAAAGTCTCTACAAATGAAGGAAAATACGGCCTAGGTTTTACACCGACAAGGCAAGACAAAATGAAAACGATAACTGAAAAGAAGGAAAAGAGGATTGCACGACTAAGGGGGCATCCTCTAGAAGAAGGAAATCTGGGCATCCCTGACATCAATGAAACATTCGTGAGTGGTGGCTTGATTCCAAAAAATGACAATGAAGGCGCGCTGACCATCAGCATCAATAAGTCTTTTGAAAGTCTTTCAATTCAGGCAATAATCAGCGACTCACCCGAAAATGAGGAGCTCGTTCAACCTTGTAGCCCACGGGACGTGCTGAACAATTGGGAGGCGATAGAACTGCCCGTTGTAATCGAAAGCTTTTCAAAGTAATTTAATAGTAAAAACCTCCTAAAGAAAGGTTCAATCAATAGGGTGTAGTCTTTGCTTAAGTGAACCTTTTAGTTATTGCTTTTCATTCTAATAAAGTTGTGGTTTATGCACATTATAAATAAAGCATCAGTTTGCATCCATCTCATTCTCGCCATTTTCCCTTCTTTCTTTTCTCTCTGGCTAATGCAGACCTGAAACTCTCTTTGATGACAATGAAAGAATGAACTTTGATAATCCTGTAAACACTGCTGACTCGGATGACGAAGATCTTCAAATATCTCCTGAGTTATTAAAAATGATTGAGCAAGATGAAAAAGAAAAAGCAACAAGTCAAGAACCAACTGAGACATTCAACTTGGGAGACAGTCATAATACAAAAGAAGTTAAGATTGACACTCTATTTCTTCTTGAAAACAAAGAAGAACTAATCCGCTTATTGAAGGAATACGTGGATGTATTTGCTTGGTCATACCAATATATGCCCGGCTTAAGCTCGGACATAGTATTACACAAGATACCATTGAAGCTTGGGGCGAAGCCTGTCAGACAGAAACTACAAAGATTAAAGCCGGAACTGATCTTGAGAGTAAAAGATGAGATTCGAAAGCTATGGGACGCCGGATTCCTTGGAGTTGCTGAATATACAGAATGGGTTGTCAACATAGTTCCGGTCGAAAAGAAAGAAAGTGGGAAGTTAAGAGTTTGTCAAGACTATCGGCCCTTGAACGAGGCTAGCCCTAAAGATAACTTCCCACTTCCTCACATTGATACGCTGGTGGATAATACCGCGGGAAACTCATACTTTTCCTTCATGGATGACTTTTCTGGGTACAATCAAATCAAATTGGACCCAGATGATATGATAAAAACTGCTTTTATTACTCTTTGGGGTACTTTCTACTATAAGGTGATGCCTTTTGGGTTAAAGAATGCTGGTGCTACATATCAAAGAGCCATGGTCGCCTTATTTCATGATATGATGCATAAAGAAATTGAAGTATATGTGGATGATATGATCGCCAAAACTTTCACTGCTAGGGGGCATCTAAATGTACTAAGAAAACTATTCAATAGACTTCGCAGGTATCAACTAAAATTGAATCCTGCTAAGTGTATTTTTGGAGCCTCTTCAGGAAAGTTATTGGGTTTCATGATGGGCAAGGATGAGATTCGAGTTGACCCAAGTAAAGTCAAAGCGATACAAGAAATGCAACCCCCGAAGACTCCAAAACAAGTAAGAAGTTTTCTAGGCAGAATCAACTTCATAGCAAGGTTCATAGCACAATTGACATCCAAGTGTGAACTTCTTTTCAAATCACTAAAGAAGAACAACCCGATTAAGTGGAATAACGAATGCCAATAGGCATTTGAGAAAATCAAGCAATACTTATCAAATCCACCAATCTTGGTACTACCCCGATCAGGAGAACCGTTGATTCTATACTTGTCAATACAGGATTCTTCATTAGGAGTCGTATTGGGTCAACGCGATGAGACAGGCAAGAAAGAGCATGCAATTTACTACTTGAGCAAAAAGCTTATCACATATGAAACAAAATACTCAGTAGTAGAAAAGTCTTGTTGTGCCCTTGCATGGGTAGCAAACCGACTACGACACTACATGCTCAACAATACCACATTACTAATCTCAAAGACTGATCCCATCAAATACATCTTTGAGAAACCCGCTTTATCAGGCAGGATCGCAAAATGGCAAATGCTGCTATCTGAATACGACATACAGTACGTCACCCAAAAGGCTGTAAAAGGAAGTGCGATCGCTGAATATCTGGCTGATATAACATTGGATGATTATGAACCAATGAGAATGGACTTTCCTGATGGAGATATAATGACGATAGAACAGGAAGTCTCTGAAGGTGAAACATGGAAAATGGTGTTCGTTGGAGCGTCTAATGCCTTGGGACAAGGGATCGGGGCTATACTCATCTCTCCAAATGGAGAACAGTTCCCTCTCACAGCGAAAATCACATTTCCTTGTACCAACAATATTGTAGAATATGAGGCATGTGCTATGGGACTCCAAATGGCACTAGAACTGAAAGTACGAGATCTTCGAGTTTATGGGGATTCCGCATTAGTCATATATCAAATAAATGGAGAATGGGAGACAAGGGATTCAAAATTGATCCCTTACCAAAAGCTCATACTAGACTTGGCAGGAAAATTTAACAGTATAAGCTTCCATCATCTTCCAAGGGAAGATAATCAAATTCCGGACGCTTTAGCTACTCTAGCTGCCATGTACAAGTTAAGCGACCCCGAGCATACTCCCGTTTTCGAAATGAAAATACTAGATACCCCGGTTTATTGCATGAGCATCGAGAAAGAATTGGATGGGAAACCTTGGTATTACGATATCAAGAAATACCTCCAAGAACGAGTATATCCTCCAGAAGCATCAGAAAATGACAAGAAATTTTTACGAAGATTGTCAATGGGTTTCCTTTTAAACCTAGACATACTTTATAAGAAAACCCCGGATTCGATGCTACTTCGCTGTCTAGATGCTCATGAAGCACGAAAGATCATGGAAGAAGTTCATGCTGGAATATGTGGAGCACACACTAGTGGTCATACCATGGCAAGACAAGTAATGAGGGCTGGCTACTATTGGCTCACATTAGAAAGAGATTGCATCAATCACGTGAGAAAATGTCATAAGTGCTAAGTATATACCAACAAGATCCAGGCTCCACCTGCCCCTCTGAATGTGATAGCAATACCTTGGCCTTTCGCTATGTGGGGAATTGATGTCATTGGAGCAATTACCCCCAAAGCTTCTAATGGTCACAAATTCATTCTAGTGGCAATAGACTACTTCACCAAATGGGTAGAAGCTGTGTCATACGCAAGTGTAACACAAAAAGTGGTATGCCGATTCATTAAGAGAGAAATCATTTGTCGCTATGGGTCGCCAGAGTGTATCATCTCAGACAACGCCACGAACTTGAATAATGCAATGATGCAGACTTTGTGCCAACAATTCAAGATTAAGCACCTCAACTCGGCACCTTATCGACCAATGATGAACGGTGCAGTAGAAGCAGCCAATAAAAATATCAAGAGAATTATCGAAAAAATGATCATCACTTATAAGGACTGGCACGAGATGCTACCTTTCGCATTACATGCTTACAGAACTTCTATCCGTACTTCTACTGGAGCAACTCCATTCTCTCTGGTATATGGTATGGAGGCCGTACTGCCCATTGAAGTTCAGATTCCTTCATTAAGAGTGCTAATGGATACCCAATTGAAAGAAGCAGAATGGGTCAGAACCAGATATGAGCAATTAAACCTAATTGATGAAAGAAGAATGACCGCTCTCTGCCATGGGCAACTTTATCAAAGAAGGATGATTCGTGCTTACAATAAAAAGGTTCGCCCACGGCAATTTCATGAAGGTGACATAGTGCCCAAGAAAATTCTACTCGTTCAACACGATTCTAGAGGAAAATGGACACCAAACTATGATGGACCATACGTGGTAAAGAAAGTCTTTTCAGGAGGAGCTCTAATTCTGACAGAAATGGATGGACGAGAACTGCCAAAACCAGTAAACTCAGATTCAGTAAAGAAATACTTTGCATAATGATAAAGTTTTCGAACAGAAAGGAAGAAGTGTGTACAGGATTGCCAGAGCTTGTTTAATCAAAATTGTCAAAGAGAGTGTTTTTCTCAGATCTTCATTGTTCTTGATCTGTACCCAAGACTTTCTTATTCCCGTGCTCATAAATGAAAAACCAATTCTCTCTAGCTCTTCTTCGTCAAATCTCACATTTATCTTTTATATTCCTTTATCCAAAAAAATGAAAAGTCATTTCTATCCAGTTCTTTTCCTTCAAATCTCACATTCCTACTAGCCTCAAGTGTGCAATAAATTGTGACTTTTGTAGAAAGGATAGCAATAATTAAAACTCAGAAAAAGCAAAGACCGTAGATTACTTTGATAAGCTTTATGAATTAAAACAGGTAAGATTGAGGTCCTGCTTTGCGAACGGCACAGAACATAGGCTAACAAAAAAGAATGAGTGACAAATCTTCGGGAGATAGCTTTGGTAGTTGCCTGGATGATTGCTTCAGAAGTCTTAGTATGTTCACGTCAGCAAGAAAGAATCATACTCAAGAATATTTCAACAGGGACAACTATCCAGAGAGGCATAAAGTACGAAGCGAGCGAACATTAAGGAAATCGAGGCCAAAATTCAAGAACAAGTCAAGGAAAACTTCTTTGAAGGAGCTTTTGAAAAGACTTGGGCTTTTGAGGCAATGGACAAGAGCTGGGAAGCATAAAGAAATTCAACGATAGTTCGAGAAGGCAATCACAAAGAGGATCCAGTAAAGCAAAGACATGAAGAACTAGATCCATTAAAAAAAATCTAAAAAAAAAGTCATTAGTTACACATGCGCTGCATTCATGCATTTCACATCATGCATACATGGCTTTTGCATAACAGGGACCAAATGGAGAGCATATCTGCGGCATGATTACAACAGTATAATCTGAGACTTCAACTTCATCATCTCATTCCAGTCTATCACTGAAGCCACAGCTAATACGCTCGACCAAGCCGCGTCAAGAAGTTCAACATTATGGTTAAGGATAAGATAGATGTTAAAAATGTTGTCGTTGATAATTTGTCAAAAAAGCTGGCAATGGATTCGATAATCGAGGCTACACCCGTGAGGACAGAATCGACGTCACCTCGAATATCAAAGATAAGAGATAGCCATGATCAAGGATAAGGTATACGTCATGAAATATTGTCGTTGACAATTTGTCAAAAGCTGGCAATGGATTCTATAATCGAGACTCCACTCACAAGGACTGGATCGACGTCAGCTCGATGGAATATCAAAGATAGAAATATTGTCAAAAAGTTGGCTCCATTTTCCTGGTTAAGTGGCGAATACGGTACTCCGTGACTCTCAAGCCGGTTCTCTCACTTGCCCATAATAACTGATTCCTTCATCTTTTCTTTCTTTTACTTCCTCTTTGAAAATGGATCCTACTCTTTCTCCCTTGTGAAAATATTTTCCTTCTCTCCCAATAAACAGTCTTAAAAAGATCTACCGAGGTCGCTGTGAACGAATAAGAGTTTTGATGCTCAAAGGAATCCCTGAAGATGTACGGTGGTTAATCGAAGCTAAGGTTCGGCTGGCAGGTGAAATCCCAGAGGTATTTGTGTCTTACATGCCTGGCATAAATCGAAGCTAAATGTATGCCTGGCATAGGCAAAAGCTCTTATGCCAAAAAGCGAAGAGCAAAGAGGCTAGGTGTTTGTCATAAATGCAGACGATGGACTTGCAATACTAAATGTCGTTCTTTAGGAATGATCTCCGAAAATCGAGAAGATAAAATACGATTCATCAAGAATGGCCTGAGTAAGGACTCATTGGATGATATCCGATTGACTCTTGAGACGCATTCTTGTGGATCAGTGCAATGCGAACTTCTTGGTTTATGGAGTATTTTTCACGAAGAACGAGACCATTACAGTCTTGGGAATTTGACTTTAAAAGACCCTGTTTGCCAGTTTGTAAGAAAACTGGATGGGAAGCAAATCCCCGACTTATAGAAGACATTGAAACCATTACTGGACGTAAAACCAGTGGAAGATGTGAGTCACAGTCACAATCACTGTACATACGGTTTGTCATATTTGGAAAATTTGCCTTTTCTATTGACGATAAAGTACTCCCTTCTGTAAGCGTAATAAACACGTTATCCTTTCATCACTATAAATGCGCGTTTTCTTTCCGGTTAAGCAGCGGATACGGTACTCCGTGACTCTCAAAGTCGGTTATTTCAGTTTCCTACAATAACTGATTCCTTTCCCTCATCTTTCAAATTCTTCTCTCATCAATGGATTCTACTCTTTCTGCCCTGTGAAAGTACTTTCCTTCCTTCCCAATAAATGTTCTTAAAAAGATCTACCATGCTAGATGTGAAAGAATCAGAGTTTTTATACGCAAAGGCGTTCCTGACAATGTGCAGTGGATAATTGAAGTTAAGGTCCGTTTGGCTGGTGAAGTTGCAGATGCATTTATGCCTCGTATGCCCGGCTTAGGTAAAAGCGCTTATGCCAAAAAGAGAAGAGCAAGGAGGCTAGGCGTTTATCATAATTGTGGATGGTGGATTTGCGGCAATAAATGTCGTTCTTCAGGGATGATCACCAGAAATCGTGAAGATAAAAGAAAATTCATTAAGAATGGCCTGCGTAAGGAATCTCTGGAGGATATCCGAGAGACTCTTGAAGCGCACTCTTGCGGAATGGTGCAATTTGAGATTGTCGGTTTGTGGATGACTTTCCAAAAAGAACGAGATCGTTACAGTCTTGGGAATCTGACTTTAAACGACCCTGTTTGCCAGTTTGTGAGAAAACTAGATGGGAAGCAAATCCCCGATTCATAGAAGGCATTAAAGCCGTTACTGGACGTAAAACCAGTGGAAGACGTGAACCAAAGTCACGATTACTGTACATGCTAGCTGTCATTTTGAAATTTTCCTCCTCTTTTGACAATAATGTACCCACTCCTGACATGAGCCATAGTCATGACTACTGTACATGCTAGCTGTCATTTTTGAAATTTTCCTCCTCTTCCGACAATAATGTACCTGCTCCTGATGTAATTAATTTATTAGTCACGACTACTGTACATGCTAGCTGTCATTTTGGAAATTTTCCTTCTCTTCATGTACAATAATGACTACTGTATATACCTTCTCTTCCGACGATAATGTACCCACTCCTGACGTGAGCCATAGTCATGACTACTGTATATGCTAGCTACTACTTTTGAAAATTTTCCTCCTCTTCCGACAATAGTGCACCTACTCTTTAAATGTAATTATTGCATTATCTTTTCACCTCTATAAATACATCATCTTTTCTTTATTTCTCACAAAGTTAAGGATAGGAATATAGAAAACCTCAACTCATAAATCCCGAAGTATTTGTGTATTTTCTATGGCTTTTCCTGGAAAAGATGAAGAGTATTTAAAGGCAGCCAACCATTTGAATAGAGTATTAGCTGAGCGAAAAATATATTTAGTTTATGTAGGAGGTAGTGTCGGATTAATTGGTGGTGTAGCATCAGCAGCATCTCTAGGAGGAAGCCAAGTTTTGGGCATTATCCCTGGACCTTTGAAATTTGTTTCTGGGGGCACGATTGGAGAAGAATTAGTGGTTAAAAATTTGCAAGAGCGTGTGTTACAAATGCTTCTTAATGCTGATGCTTTTATCGCTCTACCAGGTGGTTTTGGCACATTGGGAGAAATCTTCCAAATTGCTTCCATGGCCCAACTTAATTTGCACAAGAAACCCATTGGACTTTTGAATGTTAACAATTTCTTTACAGGTCTGATAGCTTTTGTAGATTACGCTGTGCAGAAGAATTTCATATCAAGAGTGGCACGACGAATCATGATATCCGCAACAACTGCTGAAGAATTGCTAGATAAAATGCAAGCTTTTGTTCCTGAACCAGATCCAGCAATGATTCAGATAGACTGGACACGACAGTCTTTCCCGACCAGTTCAATCCCATAATTGTCCTTTACCCGGCCTGTTGAAGCATTGTGGAAGAAGAAGCGATCCGATCTGTTCTTCTTGTCCTTTAGTTTTATTATCAGCATTTTTTTTCATGTTTCAGTTTTTTTTTTATTTTCAGGGAATTTCTTCTTTCTTCTTCACCTTGTTAGATAGTTTTGTTCATGCTGATATTAAAACCATAGGACAAAGCCTTTAGTTTGGAATGGCTGAGTAAGGAGTAATTTTGTTTACTCTCGAGACGCATCCTATTAGGTCCACTAGTCAGGACATTTTGGGGTAGCTAAGCTTCAACCATATTTGGACGACCTATCTCACAAGGGAATCTATATTTTCAGAAGAAAATATTAGATGAAACCTTGGATATTGATTCCAAACATTTGTACCCTTACATAATTTGTCTGTTTTATTTCACATCATCAAGATTCACTCATCTCATCGAAGTTTAAATTTTTTGCACCCACCTATTATGAAAATTCACACTTCCGAAGAAATCATTCCAACTTTGATTGCCTTCATACAAATTTTGCTTGAGGTACTCAAAAAGGAGAAAAGAGTTTTTCTCCACAATCAATCAATCAATTTTTCATCAACGATAGGAGCCTTCCTATCACAGAGGTTCTAAGGTAGGACCCTTAATCTCAAAATTAATCAATCAATTTTTCTTCAACAATAGGAAGGTTCCTATCGTAGAGGTCCTAAGGAAGGTTCCTTAGCCTCAAACTCAATCAATCATTTTTTCTCTTCAACGATAGGAAGGCTCCTATCGCAGAGGTTCTAAGGTAGGGCCCTTAACCTCAAAACCAATCAATCATTATTTCTCTTCAACGATAGGAAGGCTCCTATCGCAGAGGTTCTAAGGTAAGACCCTTAACCTCAAAACCAATCAATCATTATCAATCAATCAATTTTTCTTCAACGATAGGAGAGTTCCTATCGTAGAGGTTCTAAGGTAGGACCCTTAACCTCAAAAATCAATCAATCAATCAATTTTTCTTCAACGATAGGAAGGTTCCTATCGCAGAGGTTCTAAGGTAAGACCCTTAACCTCAAAAATCAATCAATCATCAATTTTTCTTCAACGATAGGAAGGTTCCTATCGCAGAGGTTCTAAGGTAGGGCCCTTAACCTCAAAACCAATCAATCATTTTTTCTTCAACGATAGGAAGGCTCCTATCGCAGAGGTTCTAAGGAAGACCCTTAACCTCAAAACCAATCAATCATTATCAATTTTTTCTTCAACGATAGGAAGGCTTCCTATCGCAGAGGTTCTAAGGTAGGTTCCTTAACCTCAAAATCAATCAATCAATCATTTTTCTTTCAACGATAGGAAGGTTCCTATCGCAGAGGTTCTAAGGTAAGACCCTTTAACCTCAAAACCAATCAATCAAATCCAACGTAGGAAATCCTATCGCAGAGGTCAATTAACCTCAAAATCAATTTTCAATCATTATTTCTCTTCAACGATAGGAAGGCTCCTATCGCAGAGGTTCTAAGGTAGGACCCTTAACCTCAAAATCAATCAATCAATTTTTCTTCAACGATAGGAAGGTTCCTATCGCAGAGGTTCTAAGGTAGGACCCTTAACCTCAAAACCAATCAATCAATCAATTTCTCTTCAACGATAGGAAAGCTCCTATCGTAGAGGTTCTAAGGTAGGACCCTTAACCTCAAAACCAATCAATCATTATTTCTCTTCAACGATAGGAAGGCTCCTATCGCAGAGGTTCTAAGGTAGGACCCTTAACCTCAAAATCAAAATCAATCATTTTTCTCCAACGATAGGAAAGCTCCTATCGCAAAGGTTCTAAGGCAGGACCCTTAACCTCAAAATCAATCAATCATTTTTCTCCAACAATAGGAAAGCTCCTATCGCAGAAGTTCTAAGGTAGGGCCCTTAACCTCAAAATCAATCAATCATTTTTCTCCAACGATAGGAAAACTCCTATCCCCGAGGTTCTAAGGATGGAACCTTAACCTCGAAATCAATCAATCAATTTTCCTTTAACGGTAGGACAGCTCCTATCGCCGAGGTTCTAAGGATGGAACCTTAACCTCAAAATCAATCAATTAATTTTCCTTCAACGGTAGGACGCCTCCTATCGCCGAGGTTCTAAGGATGGAACCTTAACCTCGAAATCAATCAGTCAATTTTTCTTCAACGATAAGAGAGTTCCTATCGCAGAGGTTCTAAGGAAAGTTCCTTAACCTCAGAGTTTAGGCGGCGAGAAGGTTCTCAATGCCTAGCTAAAGTCGAACGAAATATGGTAACGACTTTCCATGCATCATGTCCCATGAAGCATGCAAAGGGGGGCAAAGTTAAATGGAGCAAAATATTTGGGACGGAGGGAGTATATCGTATTATACACCACTTATCATAGTTTATGCGATATGCAGTACATAAGCTTTTCGTGATTTATTGGATCGCCATGTGGTATACTATTAGAATTTTTTTTTCCTGTGTACATTAATGTATCACATACATACACATATAAAATAACAAAAATAACAAGTTAGGACCAAAATATCATACTTTGAATTACTGAGAAATTCAATGTAATATTAGAAAATATACTATTATTACTATAACATTATTTCTTTTTTTTTTTTTATGGATCTTTCTTTTCTAAATAATACTTATGTTGGTCTATATATTCCATTTTCTATTTTCATATAAAACCTTGTCCCAATATGTCTATTGGAAGGTCCACACTCCACAGCTCCCCTTATACAATGTGTTTCATTGATTAATGAGCAACCATAAATGAGTTAGTACATCAAAAGTTAGACAATGGTGGTAACCAATAATCAAGTGTACAATATGTGAATTTCCAAAACAATAATTTCGTCAAGTCGCAAAAACAGAAGTCAAACAAAATTACAAGCTATGGACTCCATTCTTTCTCAGGTCCATGGCATAATGCCAAGAATGCACGGATGCTGTAGCCAATGGTCAGGTCCCGATATCTTGCACCACAATCCATGCCATCTTCAAGCTCAATAGTTGCAATGTCTTTGCAGCAGTGCTCCTTATCTGGATATTCAGTAAGAAAACACGCTTTGAGATGGGCTCTTAGATCGATATAGTGTGATGGTAAGAACCAGAATAACAGATCAACAACTTCCACAATGTTTCTGAGTCCACGAGGTGAAGGCTGTCCCATTCTTCAAGCCAGTATATATCCACAGCTTTGCAAGGGATTCCAAACTCTCTAAAGGTTGGGAGGCAGGCAAGGTACTCCTTAACATGAAAATCATCCTGCAATCAGCCTTCATACTTGGTGCCTTCTGGATAGTTTGTCACGATTAGTAAATTCTTTACAAGGCTATGAGGCTCGAAAGCTCCAATCTACACTATAGTACTAATAAAAAAATATGCATTTTCTAACAACTAAATTTCTAATAGCAAAGCTGTTGGAAATTTCCAATACGAAGAGTTGTTGGAAAAATGAGATATTATTTTCCAAAGATAGAGCATTGGAAATTTTGAACACATCATTTTCTAACGGTTAGACTGTTAAAAATTTCCAACACATGGAGCTATTGGAGAAATGGGAGATTCAATTTCATTATGTATATTAAAACCATAATTTTTAATGTATGAAAAAATATAAAAATAATGATATAATAATAATAATAATAATAATAATAATAATAATAATAATAATAATAATAATAATAATAATAATAATAATAATAATAATAATAATAATAATAATAATAATATATCATGTGTGTGTGTGTGTGTATAAGCCCATAAAAACCTTAACCTAGACCATATAAAAGCTACCTTCGTCTCTCATCTCTCATCCCACTCAACTTTCATCTCTTCTCCCAACATAGCCTTATCATTATCACGCTCTATTTGTCAATATTGTACCCAAAGCCAATCATGAGATTATTGTATTTTGTACTTTGAGTTATGATATTTTATTAAGACATCGTTCCAATAATTGTGTTTGTTATTTATTTTTATGTCACATAATCAAATATAATTATAACCTTAAAATAATAATATTCTTAAATATCCCTGGTTTAGTATTATTGTGGAACGGGTTGCAATAATACATAAAGACTAGCATATATGGAGACTAATATGAGATATGTAGTCTACATATGGGTACAAGTTGAGGAACTTGTGTACTGGACCGACCCATCAAGAGAACGCTACATGGATCATTCTATGAGTGTCTTAAGCGTTTCTTATAATGATTATGGTATATGTAATCCTTTGGCTTCAAATCATCAAGTTTCCTACATGTGAGTCATATACTTTGATACTACTGTATGTTGCTCGTAACTGAGTGAACATACAAGTGATAATTGGGTAAGTCACATATCATGCGGAGGGATTTGTATGGTCAAGATGGAATTTGTCCATCCTATATAATGGAGTGATATCTCCAGGCCCCATTGATAGAGTGAGACTAAAAAAATGCATGACCATGCTCAGATGAGTTGATATACAATATCAATGGCATTAGTTTAAGTTAGCCTACTCGGGAATTAAGAAACCATAGATTAGGCTATACAAAAGTGACACATTTCATATCTCATGCTCGGTCTTAATATCTTGAACAAAGGGACAATAGCATATACGAATAATGATTATAGAGGTTTAGTCGAATCATTGACTATCTTGTCATTTGGGTAGCAATGATGTGTTTCTAGACACCGCTCATTGTTTATGATCATAAATGTGATTTATGATTATTGTCAACATGGTAAAAGCCTATAGGGTCGTACACTTATAGCCAATTGGATTATTTAAGTGCATTGGCCAAATTGTTGGTTTTTGGTTTTGTGCTAATTTTTGATTAATTATTGGCTCAATAGTTGGGCCAATGTTAAGCCCGAAATTAGGCCTAATCAAATTAGGGTTTTGAAACCTATTGGGTTTGGGGGTTAAGTTTCACTATATATACATAATGTAGTGAGAATTTTGTGAGCTGCCTTTCAAGAGATGAAATCAGAAACGTTCTAAAAATTTTAGCCGCATTCTCCTTTTGTTTTTTTTTTTTAGGACACAAGCTAGCGCTGGGAGCACAAGAAAAATGTATCTGTCAAGACGTGGTGGAGGCGTGGTGATTCAAGAGACTCATATGGATATCATAGAGAGCTTAAACACGTTAACTGTTCAAGTTTTTATGACTCGGCTCAACAGTTGGGTGAAATATCTTAGCCGACTAGGTAAAAATTTTGAACACCCGATTTACTCCGTTTCACTTGGATCTTGGAAGGTTTTGGTTACTTTTCGCTGCGCTTGTTTAGCACTCAAAACCCTACACCATCTGTCATCCTCACCCTTTGTTCGCCGTCCTCACCTTCCTCAGTCGCTTGATGTCCTTGATCTCCTATGTCCACTGTTGTGCCCGACGTCCTCAGTCTCCTTACTTAACCCTTCACACTTCGCTGCCCATCGCTAGCCCCTTCGCAGTTCAATTCGTAGTCCTTTCCTTTGCCTTGCCTAGTCGTTCACTCTCTACCTCACCTAGCCTCATCATTCACGCTCCTCTTCATCGTTCACCTCGCCTTGCCAACTATCATTCTTGCTCTTTTTGCCTCATCAAACTAGCCCCGTCATTCACGTTGCTAGCCGTCCTTCTTATCCTCCTTACCCAAGTTGTTGAAAATTGGCGCATTGGCAAATTATGCATTGAAAAAAAAATTACAATAGCCAAGGGTTAGCCGTTAGTATTATCAACGACTACACATTAAAATATAAGCTGTTAAAAAAATTCTAATGGCCAAACCTCACAGAATTTTTTCTAATAGTTTAATATTTTGCCAATTGCCAACACCATTAGAAATTTGCTAATGGCTCAAGCCGATGGAAAATATCAACAGCCATAGCCATTGGAAATATATCAATGGTTGAAATTGCTAGAAAATTTTAATGGCCAAACCATTGGAACATCTTTTTAAAAAATAAAAAATATATATATAACTATTGATAATATATTTTATATTTTACTAAAATTATATTTTATATTTACTAAAAATATAACTTATATTTTATATATGAAACTTATATTTTATATTATTAAAAAATATATTTAATAAAATTATATTTTATATTTACTGAAAATCACAAAATCAATCCAAATTCACAAAAATTCATAAAATCTCAAAAATTCACAAAATCACAAAATTCACAAAATTCAAAATTAAAAAATCATTCCAAAATCACAAAATCACAAAATCAATCCAAAATTTAGTTAGATCTGCATTCATCCCAAAAATTCACAAAATCAATCCAAAATTGAAAATAAAATTTGCACCCATTCCACTTCTAACAGCTTCAAGTAAGGAGAGTGAGGAGGACGGCCAATGATGTGAATGTGGGGCTAGGTCAACGAGGCAAAAGGAGCAAGAAAGATGGTCAGCAAGGTGAGGTGAACGACGAGATGAGGTGAGGCAGAGCATGAACAATGAGGTAGGGCAAAGGGAAGGATAGCAAACGGAAGTACGAAGGGGCCGGTGAAAAGGTGGCAACGTGCAAAGGGACAAGTGAGGAGATCAAGGACGTTGGGTGTGGTAGCACACTAAGGAAACCAAGGACATCGGGCAATCGATTGAGGGGGATGAAGACAGCTGGAATGAAGGCAAAGACAGTAGACTGAGGGTATGAACGGTGAGGCTGTGTACGGAGAAGAAATGAAAGATGAAAGATGAGAGATGAGAGATGAGAGGGGGAAGAAGTTGTGATGGATGCGACTATGAGGGAGGGATGAGAGTTGAGAGGTGAGGGCAGCTTTTTTATGGGTTAGGTTAGGGTTTTATGGGCTTTTACATATGTATATGTATGTATGTATATGATACATATTATTATTATTATTATTATTATTATTATTATTATATATAAATTTTTTTTATTTCTTTCATATATTAAAAATTATGGTTCTAATATATATAGTAAAATTGAATCTCTCATTTCTCCAACAATCTTTTGAGTAGAAAATTTTCAATGATCTAGTTGTTGGAAATTGAAATTTTGAAAATTTGAAATTTCTAGTGATTTGGCCGTTGAAAACTTTCTAACAGCTCCATGCATTCGAAATAACGGTCTGACCATTGGAAATTAAGATGTTCAAAATTTCTAATGTTCGACCATTAAAATATAGTCACTTTTTTTTTCTAACGGCTCTTTACATTAAAAATTTGGCCATTGAAAAATGCATATTTTTTTGTAGTGAACGAACCCACGTTTGTTCAAAGTTTACACCTCATAGTCTAAACGACTTGTTATTAATTTATGCATCAATTAACAAGTTCAAACTTGTTGCTATAAGTAGCCGGAGGCAAAAACATCCGAGATGGCAAAAACAAAAGGGAAAAAGAAAAAGTACCGGGTCCGAAAAGTGGTAAGCTACATTTCTTTTTTCCTTGTCCCAGAATGATTCTAACTGTTTTTGTTTTAAAAAAGTTTTTATTATTTAATTTATATTACTATTCTCATTTAATGTCTCACCACATGAAACTAAAAAAAATCCCTCATTTAAACTCTAATTACACAAAATTCAAAATTATTTTTTTAAAACTTCATGGATAAAAGTTTGAAAAATGTCATAAGCTACACAGATTAATCTTCTATCCAGAGAAATGTTTTATCCTTTACAAAACCAAGAAAATTTAACTGTCATGTGGGATATATGGTAATAGTAGCTTAGCATCAAGCTCAGAAATTGCAAAACGTTTTTGTTAATTTATATGTATTGTATACGTGTGTGTGTGTGTGTGAGAGAGAGAGAGAGAGAGAGAGAGAGTTACAAATCTTAGTTTTCTAATATGGGTAGTTTTGATCTTATTTACCGATAATATGGGTTATTCTAACATCGCTTGACCAATGTTAACGGAAAGAGTTGACAAAATTAAAGCTCGAAATTTATAGTAAAGTGGCAGATAAGTCACCTTTTTCTTTTTCCTTTCTTTGTTTCTTTTAAAATCCATTTTCTATTATTTGAACACAATATTATGGCATTAATAAAAAATTTCAAGTATTTCATTTTTAAAGTAATTTTTCTGTACATTATTTTGAATCAGAATTTTTAGAAACAAAATATTTTAAGAAAAAATCAATAATTACTTTTAAGTACTTTCAAGATTTGAAATTTTCAATAATAATATAAAATATATAAAAAAAACTCGTGAAATAAATTTTAAGATTGAATATCATATTTGGAATGCAAGTCTAATTTCATCTTTAATGAAGAATTATTAACTAAGAGTTCATTTGAAGGTATATGACAACCTCTTTATGTGTCACCTCTTTATGGGTTTTACGGTAGGTTTAGCTAAATTCCGATCACATTCACCGGATTTGGGAAGAATTTAGTAAAACTCATATGCTCCTCGTGAGTATATATGCATGTACAGGTGTTGTAAACCCCATTTAATTAAGTTTTATTTTTATATATAGCAGGATCTGTATGCTAAATATATATAGCTCATCGAAGTATATGTGCATCTAAAAATTTAACAGCTAGAACTATCATAAAATAAATGTAACATATGCTAATTTATTTTAAAATTAGTATAACTTTATTTGGTGTATAAATCATATCTGACGTATAGGTACACTGATTGGGGAGGTTTCAAGTAGGGTCAAACTAGAAATTTTAGTTAAGTGGATTGAGAAATATGTAGTGAAATGTTTCTAACAGCTTAATTAATATTAATATTAGTAATCATATTGTTATTATTATTAGACGAAAGGATAAAGCATTTTAATTTTTAGTTGACAATTATTTATTCTCTCTCCGTACAGAAACAAATATTGGCACAATGTTAAATGCCTCATTTAGGGAGATTAAACTGCAGCTGTTTTGACGATGATATAATTATAATTATAGCAAGAATTATAATTATAGATATAAATATAATTATAGTTATAGCTTTTTAGTGATATAATATAGTATTATGTGAAAGATCAGATTTTAAGAATACTTAAAAACAATTATTAATCTCTTTTTAAAAAGAATATTTTTATTTTTTAAAAGATAATTCAAAAATAATTTATAATAAATTACTTTTAGAAAATGAAATACTTTTCGAGTTTTTATTACTATTATATAACGTTGGGACCGAATAATATAAAATGATTGTAAAAGAAAAAGAAAAGAAAAGGATGACCTATTTAACATTTTACTATATTTTTTAGATTTTAATTAAAATATTGCAAACCATTTTCATTAATATTAGCTAAGTAATGTTGGAATAACTCGTATTAGATAAATAAGATAAAAAAATGCCCCTATTTGATAATTAAGATTTGTAATTGCGTGTGGAAGAAAAAAACTCCATAATAGAGTTTACAACCAAATTACAATCTCATTTCGCATTAACTGTAGCTATTAGCATTAAGGTTTTAAAAAAGTTATCTAATAGTAACTTTTAACTTTAACTTTGGTAGATTCATTTTCATCGTCTAATAAAGAGTAAATTACATAAATGGTCCCTAACCTTTAGTCATTGTTTCATTTTAGTCCCTAATCTGTTGAATGTTCTGTTTTGGTCCTAAACCTATTAAAATTATTTCATTTTGGTCCATCACCAAATGAAATTCATTAACTCAAAATAATTTTCTGACAGAAACTTGTAAAATTTTAATTTAAATATTCGATAACTGTCTTTCAATAAATTTAAACAGTTTAATATTTTTTTACAGTAAATGAAAAATTTAAATTAGTAGTTTTTTCTTTCTGAATGAAATAAATTCAATTGACAGAGAGAAAAAAATGTGATTTGAATTTTTCATTAACTGTAAAAAAATTATTATACAGATTAAATTTATTATAAAATAGTTACCGGATAGTTTAAATTATGATCTAAAAAGTTATTATCAAATAAATATTTTAAGTTAACAAATTTCATCAAATTGGAACCAAAATGAAATCTTTTCAATAGATTTAGGACCAAAATGAAACGTTTTAATAGGTTCAGGACTAAAACAGAACATTCAATAGGTTATGGACTAAAAGGAAATAATGACTAAAGGTTAAGGACCATTCATGAAATTTACTCGTCTAATAAATAAAAAAAAACTTGCATGCACCCAGGTTTTATAAGCGCTGGGACACGTGGTTACTACTTATAGCTTTTTGCCCAACTTGAGACATAGTTTTCAAGTTTGGTGGAATGGTTGATAGTTGGAGTAAGGCAATTTAGGGTCACAAATTTGACTCCTAGGCCCAGCATTGAGCAGCCCCCCTTTCTTTATTTTCTTTTTTATTTTTAGTTTTACATTTTCAACTCCATTTTTGTTTTTTTTTCTGGTTTCAGTTTTTATTTTTTTTTCTCTTTTTATTGTTCCCAATTTCTTTTGGTTGCTCAGTTTATTACATTTTTGTTTTATTGATTCTTCTCAAAGTTACTTTTTATTTATTTTTTTTGTTTCAAATCTGTCAACTAATAAAAAAAACATCTCGTTCAGTCAAAAGAATAAAAATTTACTAGTAAAAAAAATAATTAATTCATCTAAAAAAACAAATAGAAACTAATGAAATAACATATAGAACATCTTATTTTTTATTTTATTCTTTTAGTTTTATTTTTTTCTTATTCTAGTTTTTTTTTCATTTTTCCCTTTTTTCTATTGTCACTTGAAAAGAAAAAATATCTCATTGAGACAAAAAAAAAACAAATAGTTAGTGACAAAAAAACATAGAGGAACTGAAAAAGAACAGATTTATAAAAGAACAAAGAATAATGCACAAAAGAACATATAAGAACTGATTAAAATATATTTATAAAAGAACAAACAACAAATGCATGAAAGAACATAAAGGAACTGAAAAAAATAAGATTTATAAAAGAACAAATAACAAAATATAAAAGAACATATAAAAAATGAAAAAGAATAGATCTATAAATGACAAAAACAGTACATAAAAGAACATATAGAAACTGAAAAAAAAAATAGATTTATAAAAGAACAAACAACAATGCATCAAACAACAAATTGCAGTTTGCTTACCAAACTTTTCTTCCAATTGGTTGTAAGGCTCTATAATTTTCTCTACTTTCTCTCCATTCCTCTCTACCTAAATTTCCCCAAATTTCACTATAAGAAAACTCTAAAATAGCAACCAGCTATTCAGTGGCCGAACTGTGGCTAATTTTCTTTTAAGTGACCAAAAAATATAATGGCCAAACGGTCACCAAAAGCCTGGTCGCCAAGCGCTTGTGACTGTTTTTTCAGTCGCTAAAAGTAACCGTGTGCTTTAGTCGCAATCCCATTTCTGTAATATTAATTTTTATTTATAAACACCTTTTTCACTTTTTTTAAATTCATTTTTCTCTTTTTAGCATTTTACTGTTAACAATAGGACTTTCATTGTAAAAAGAAATTGGGATGCGCAATAACTAGAAATTTCTTCATTCTTTCTTTTCTTTTTTCACTACAAGAAAACAAGGCATTTGAGACAAGAAAAAGTGTAGGGAAAGTGTCGAATATAACTATAGGAAAAAGTAGCCTCAGATATAAAAAGTGTCGGATAAGCGTAGACCTATCCTATGCTTTTGTGAGATCCATGGACCCCATCTTGTCCGACGGTTTTCAGGTGCATTAAATCCTATAATTTTCTGACTAGTCTATTTCTTATGGTTTTCTGACATCATCTATCCTACGCTTTTGTGATATTTGTGGGCCCCATCTTATCCAACGGTTTTTTGACGCCATTAGTCCAATGGTTTTCTGATGCTTCTTGTCCTACACTTTGATGATTCCACAAGTCCGATGGTTTTATGACTAAATCATTCCCTACATTTTTGTGGAAGCTATTTATCCTACACTTTTCTGACTACATTATTTCCTACGGTTTTCCTACGATTCTGTGACATGTTGTAGATTTTTGTAAATTAATTTATACACAAATTAAAATCATATTATATAGCATTGTATATATACATATTTTAGACATTATGACATATATAAAGATTGTATACATTATTAAGACATATTATTTGTATGGGATTATATAATTTTTATTATATATATATATTATTATTATTATTATTAAATAGGATTATATATACATAACAATTGATGAAAGTAGTGAATATTTCACTATATATAGAAGTAATCAAACTGTACAGAAAAAGTCAACTACAAATAACTGGAGATGTAATATAAAATCAATGAGATGCCGTGTCGGGTTAATCATCGCTATCACGCCGGCTACCATCGTCGTCATGATGCTGACTAGAGGATCCGGTCCGTAAATCGTCTGAGAGAGCTGATGCAGGTATAATCCCCTGTTGGACCAACCTGTTAAGCACGGCGCTCATTGCAGCCTCAGTTGCTCGCTGGGCCTGAGTATGAACATCTGTTTGTAACTGGGCAAAATCACTCCGTAGCTGGGTGTTCTCAACCCTCAACTGAGTAATCTCAGCCAAGGTAGCACGTGGAGCCTAACAGATTTGGTAATTAAGTAGCAATTAGCAATGTAAAAGTGATAAAACTAATCTATTAAGTTAAATAGTAATGAAAAATACCTGATGTTGTCCAAAAGTGAAAGGATCAGTGAGTCGGAGCGAAACACCTGATAGTCGGCCCTTTTTTGGCGGGCCTCGTACTTCACTTTAGACCTATGGATCGAATTGCGGCAGTTATTCGGATTCTGGTATTTTTCTTGAATCCGCTGCACATATCCCTCCTTCAGGAAAAAGAAATTAAAGTTAGTAAGACTCATAATATATTTTGAAAACATTGTTAGCACTGAAAAATAAAAATTTATTACCTGTAACTGTTGTGCAATCGGATCGATAGGCTGACCGGTCTTCTTGCATCTATGAGTATGAGACCACCACTTATCAAATGATGGCTTAACTCCATCTCGTTCTTTGGTCTGCACATTTTAACATATCATTTAAAATTTGTGTAAATAATAAATCATGTAAAAAATTGTAATGGATGTAAGGCAGAAGTTGGTATCATACGATCCCAGTGCATCTCGGCTGGGATGGAGCCCATTGTGTGCTGCGGAATAAGGCCTGAAGCATCCGCCGTGTGCTTGGCATGGGAACCAACCACCGATAGCTTCATCCATCCCTCTTGTTGCCATTTGTCACACAATTTATTCCATATATGCTGACTGTAGCAGGATGGAATGTGTGGCTGCAGCAAATTGTAGTCGGGGTTGGTGAAGAAGTTGAGAATCTTCTAAATCGCAACGTTCCTCTAGTGATAGACGCGATTTCGTATGGACCGTGAGCAGTATTCACACACGAGCCGGCGAATGTGCCCGAAGTCTCTAGGGTTCTATTTATAATAATTTTGCAATATCAAAAGAGAGGAAAATATCAATTACTGCATATAGAAACTAGTATTTAAAAATCCATCGGAAACTACATACCTCTAACTTAGTGATGTGCTCCTCTCGTAAAGCTTGAGATGCATGTGACCAAGCTATACAACTTTCGTCCCACAACCTCACATGAATGGAGGCTACGGTGGAACGAACGGACTCATCAGTGAGAAAGCTGTAGCAAATTTAGATTATAGTTAGATATATATATATATATAAAGAGATGTAATTAAAGTGATGTAATTAAAAAAATATATATATAACATAGCAACAATTAAATTTGTAGGAGTCAATCACACTTACTCTCGAAGGACGATCATCGGATGGTCTTGTGGAGGTGGAGGTGGAGGTAAGTCAGCTATTCGCGGGCCTTACCCTCCATGGGGTGGGGCGTCATCAGCTGCCTGCTCGTCATGTGCGACGGCTGGTCCACCATCATCTGGTTGCTCCTGCTGAAGTGGCTGCTGCTACTCAATCTGGTGTATGGTAGGCAAATTAATGGATATACTAAGCTCATCTGGATCAATGTAAGCATTAGGATCGAGCTCCCACGGGGTTTGCCCGATGCTGGTAATGAGACGACCTGGATATTCCACTCATATCCGGGTAATAGGTATTGATCGGTGTGTCACGGAACTGATGAAATGCAGAGCTCAATGCTCCAAATGTCTGAGGATGCACGTAAGGCCTATGCATCGGAGTATACGACAACTGGGTCTGTGGGGCCGAGGTCTGAGCCTGGGTATGTGGCACCGGGGTCTGTGGCTCTTGGGTCTGACTCTGGGTCTGTGACACCTGGGTAGGTGTCACAGCGGGCCCTCGTGGACCCCAACTGTGTCGCGGGTCCTGTAAGTCCTTGGCCGGGCCTTTGCCAGAGCCTGAGTGTCTAGGGCGACCCATCGTAAAATTTAAAAGTAACTTGTTTTTAATTTTTGTAATTATTGCAAAACCGTTTATTATATAAAAATTTATTTATAAATTACCATGCATTACGTCTCAGTCATTTAGTTATAAATAACCATTACTATAGTAACATTTACTTATTAAATTTCGTTATTGCAGTGCAATCATTAATTTCTAAATTGTTGTTACGGTAATAACATTTATTATAATAACATTATTGAAATAACATTACTGTACTAACTTTAGCTGATTGAAGTAACATTATTGAACTAACAAAATTATTGCAGCAACATTATTGAAGTAACATTTTTTTTATAACTTACCACATATACACACATTACCATATTGTATTAACTTTAACTGATCACATACACATTAATTACATGCATCTGTATATATTTAACTTACCATTATTATAGTAAAAATTATTTATAACTAACCCACATACATAGTACTAACAATACGCATAAAATTAGTACAAAAAAATTATCATTAAAAAATATAACATACAAAACATGCATTATGTAAACCATCACTATAATAGCAAATACTAATTATTTAAGAACAAAACTACTTAAGAAATAAAAAAAATACCTAGATTAGGGATCTCTAGAGGTGGTTTAGGGAGTAAGGAGGGGATCGTCACAGAAGAGAAGGAGAAGAGTTTGTGGCGGATGAGATAAACTCCCACGAATTTAAAGCGAATGAGTGGCAGTTCAACTACCCTAAAGACCTGCGATTTTCCTGCATTTTAGCTAAATTGTAGGAAAAGCGTAGGAAATAGTCCTACAATTTTGTTACTATAATTAAAAGCCATCTGGTAAGCATAGGACTCAAAAAATTTAACTCACTCGCCATAAATTTCATTTCCCGCTTTAAGTCCTATGTATTTCTGACATTAGCCGACAAATTGCCTACAATTTCCATATTTGTGTTAAAACCCTCCAATAACTCCTACAGTTTTCCTACTTTTTAAAAAATTAACTCAAAACCGTCGAACAGTGTACTGCCTAAGGTAACGTTTTCCTATAGTTTTCATACTTTTTAAAAAATTAACTTAAAACCGTCGGATAACACACTACCCAAGGTAACTCTGTCCTACATCCTATGTTTAAAAGAATTAACTCAAAACCGTCGGATGATGCACTGCCCAAGGTAACTTTGTTCTACAGTTTTCCTAATTTTTTAAAAACTTAACTCAAAACCGTCGGACACCGCACTGCCCTAAGTATCAAGTTTGTATAATATTTGTATATATAGGTATGAATATTTATATTTTGTACTAAATTATATATATTATATATACCATTTTTGTTTAGTTGAAGACTTTATTAACATCATTATCACTATTGTTAAAGTAAATATTACTCCCTCCGTCCCAAAATCTTTGCTTCATTTGTTTTCAGCAATTAATCTATATTTTTAAATTTTTAATATATAAATTAAAAAATTTTGCATAAAAATGATAAACCAAGACATGTAGTTTCCAAATATATTTTTTTAATTTTTTTAACAAACAATAATATGAAAAAAATCAAGTCAAAATACAACAAAAATTCAAATGGAGCAAAGATTTTCTAACGGAGGAAGTATATTTTTATACTGGAAAAAAATTTGATATATTCATTTCAACATAGTAATTATATATGTGATGATTAAATTTAATAAAATTAATATCATTAAAAGTTATTACAACTTTAAATAAAACATGTAGATGTTTTGAACAATTACACTTAATCAAACATCCTCGAGTTCATCTTAATCAAACATCCTATACTTCATCTGACTTTAAACTAACTAAGGATGTATCATCATTTGATATATCACCATCATCTTGTATGACCTCAATATTGTGATCCATGTCTTGAACGATTTCAGGATAACACGTGAAGTTGACAAGTATGTTAATCTCATCAAGGGCAGTGCCGTCAGTTGTTACCATGGGTACTTCACTTGAAATCGCTTCTTGCATTGGCTCATTTGTGGTTTTTAAAACACGTGTTTGCTCATCCGACATTTCATCATTATCGTTAGAACGATATATGACATTATTCGATGAACAATCGATAAAAGCTCTTGGCTTCGTCTTACCAACTGCCCACCACTGATGAAGATTCTTGTTAGGATACTCACAGTAGTAAACTTGTTGAGCTTGTGTCGCAAAGATAAACAGCTCAGGTAGTGACAATCTAGACTTCCATTTAACATCAATGACACCGGTATGTGTGCAACTTCAAATGCCATGTGTCGAATCAAACCAAGTACATTTGAACAGTGTCATGACTTCATGCCCAGTCCCGTGGTACACAATGCGTATAATCTCATCAATAAGCCCATAAAAATCATACCCACTGGATCCCCATGTCTCACCTTTAACACAAACACCAAAATTCTATGTTGCTTTGTCTTTGCCGTACAATTGTGTGTGGAAACGAAAGCTATTCACAATACATCAGTTGTATGATGTCCCAACTCGAATAGGACTACAGGCTAATTGTATAATGCGATGATCTAATTTATCCTTGAAATGGTCAAGCTGAAAATAGTATGTTAATTTAATAACATCACTACTGAGTGAATACAAACACAACACATTAAAGTACATAAAAATTATCAGTCATGATACTCACGTATGATAAGAACCATTGGATGAAATGTTCATCTCGATAACTTTGTACTTAAGTTTCGTTGAATTGGGGAAATCTTGTTGATATATAAGAGTCAAAGTACCTAAAATGATATTTATCCAAAAATGAATTAAAGCAATCTGATTGAAAGAAAAAACCTTAACACTTCTCTAGATTATATGGCACCTGACAATCGGTGTAATCTCATTGCAGTTCCGCAAAGTGTACATGTAGATTTGACGTCTCTCAGTGAGATTCAGTAAACGTTATCACCCGTGGTTAGGTATATTACGACATCTTGCATTGAAAATAGATAGCAATTCACCCTCAACATGAGCCATAGGTAGATCGATGTCATCATTTTGTGGCATTCTGTTTAACCTTGTAGGAATATTTGAATCAAAGTAGTGGCTACAAAATGTAAATATTTCCTGGATCAAGTATGCTTCGACAATTGAACCTTCAATTATAGCTTTATTTCGGGCTATTCACTTTAACAAGTGCATGAGTCTGCCAGGTTAAAAAAATTAGACAGAGTGTAAAATAATGACATATAGTACCCATAAATTATTGACAGGCCATATATGAAAAATAATGATATAAATATGAATGTAAAACCGAAAATTACCTCTCAAACGGATACATCCATCGAAATTGAACTGGACCATACAACTTTGCCTCATGAGGGAGGTGGATGACAAGATGTTCCATCGAATCAAAAAAAGTGGGAGGGAATATCTTTTCTAACTTACATATGGTAACCACTATATTTTGCTCCAATTGTTGTATGTCATCAAATCGAATCCTACTTGTACATAATGTTCTGAAAAATGAACAAAGTTCAAAAATCGCCTCCCATGTAGGACCAGGCATGTACCCACGTAATGCAATTGGAAGCAACCTTTGTATAAATACATGATAATCGTGGATTTTGAAGTTATAGAATGTACTGCCACTCAAGTTAATTGTACGACCCAAGTTTGAGGCATACCAATCAGGCATCTTTATTGTTCTCAGCCACAGAGTAACTTCTCTTACATGTTCCTGACTCAACGTATAAGAAGCTTTTGGTTTCACACAATTCTTCATCACATTTTGTAAATGTAATTCACGGCGCATATTTTTTAACTCCTCAAGCGAACGGCGAGAATTTGAATTATCTTTTGTTTTCCCTCGTATATCCATAATAATATTGAAAATATTCTCAAAACAATTTTTTTCAATATGCATGACGTCCAAATTATGGCGGACTCGCAAATGCTTCTAGTATGGTAACTCCCAGAATATACACTACTTTAACCAATTATGCCACTCTTCAAATCCCGCAACTCGATGTTTATCATATGCATAGCCAAATGGAGGAAAGCAATAGTCACCCAACATATCATGAATTTCCTCACCTAACTTATATGGACTAGCGACAACACTAACCTTCTTCCCTGGGATGAATGATGTTACATTCGAACGGAATGTGTGATTCTATGGTAAAAACACCCTGTGACAATCAAACCAACATGGCTTTCTGCATTTCTTCAACGTAAATGTTTCAATTTCATCCATGCAATATGGGCACACAAGCTTACCATGGGTACTCCAGCCTAAAAGTTTCCTAGTGCAGGGAAATCATTTATTGCCCATAATAAACATGCTTTCATAACAAAATTCTGTTGTTGAGCACTGTCCCATATAATAACCCCTTCCGACCATAAAGTTTTGAGCCCCTCAATCAATGGTCGTAAATATACATCAATGTTGCGTCCTGGTGCTCTAGGACCAGGAATTAGGAGAGTCATAAAAATGAAGGGTTCTTTTATACACATATCCGGCAGAAGATTGTAAACAACTATAAAGATCGACCATATCGTGTATGTTCCACCAATAACATTATTCGGGTTAAATCCATCGGTACACAATCTGAGCTTAACATTTTTGATTTCAACAGCGAATGATGGGAATGTTCGGTCTACGTGCTCCCATGCTTCAGACTGGCATGGATAACCCATACTTCCATCCTTGCACGATCTATTACAAGCATGCCAAGTCATGTGAGTCGCTGTTTTTGATGACATGTACAACCGCTTCAACCTACTAGTTATTGGTAGATATCATAGAATTTTTTTAGGAATCAACTTCCTTCTTCCGGAGGTTACTCTTTCTCTATATCTACTACTTCTACATTCACGGCAATGTGTTAATTTCTCATGTTCCTGATAAAATAGCATACAATTATTCTCACAAGCATGAATTTTTATATATGGCAATCCAAGTCTCTTTGTTAGTTGTTTCGCATCATATAGCATGTCTGGGAGTCTATTAGTTTTAGGCAATATTTCTTTCATAAGCTCTAACACTCGATCAAAACAATGATCCGTCATATTAAACTCACTTTTGCAACTTAATAATTGGGTCATTGCAGACAATCGCGTATGTTTATTGCACCCATCCTACAACGATGCATTTGCATCATCCAACAAATTATAAAATTATTCTGCAATCGGATTAGGTAACCCCTCTCTCATTTCAGACACATCAAACATATTGTCATTATTATCATTGACATTATCATCTTCTTCGTCATCAGCATCGATAAACTCCTCACTATTTCCAGATCCTACATTCGATGATAATCGACCAACTGATTCGCGTACCATTTGTTCATACGCATTTACACCACTTGATTCCCCACTTATTGCTCCATATGACTGTGATGGAAAATAGGTACGAGCCATACTGAAATTGTGCAAACTGTTATCATCTTGTTCATTACATGAGTGCCATATGTAATAGTTCGATATAAATCCATATCAATACAAATGCTCTTTCACTTTCGCTTCTATTCTATAAAATCTGTTATTACATTTGCGACAAGTGCATTTAATCATTTCTGACTCCATCCTACTGTAGGCAAACTGTAAAAACTCATTAACACCAGCCATAAATCTAGGATTCATATAACCATCTGCATTTGTCCTCTGGTACATCCACTCACGTCCATTACTAGTCATTTTGTTCCCTTATAAAACAAATAGTAAAAACCCTAAACATAAATACATAATAAATATATTATATTTATAAAATATAAATATAGTGATAATGTAAATGAATTACTTATATATGTCATGCATGCATGTCAACTTTCCATTTCTAAACCACCTACTCCATTAAGGTAAGAGCCCTACTCCATCGAAAAGTTGCATAAGCAGTAAAGCATTTTAACTGTGTTCCATTTTAGTAGCATTTTATGTAAATTTTGGTAGCATTTCCCTTCAGTTCCCGTTCACAGCATTTCTCAATAATATCTACTTATTGAGAAACGCACAACGAGAACAATTTGGGAAATAATGTACCAAAATTCACAAACTGCTAATATGAAATGAACACATTAACTGTAATACTGCTTATGCAACTTTCAACTGTCCACCTTGGACAATCCATGATTATGTTAATCACAAATATAACTTAATCCAATACATTTTGTTTACGCACGATCTGAATCAGACTAATATTATATTTGTCATTAACATAATTATGAATGGAGAATCTAAGGTTTAATAAATAAATATTTATTATGTAACAACATGTTATCTTATAAGTTAGCTACCTAAAATAACATAATTGTATCTTCTAAAAAACAAGTAATTACTATATATCTAAATCACTAACATTTAAATTACTTTGAACTACCTTGATTGAGCTAAAGAAGAAGTTGAAACAGAAGCCGATGGAAATGGGTGTTGAAAGAGTTGCTAATACGAATGGAAGGAGTGGGAGGGGAGATGTATTTATTGGCAAAATTTGTAGCAAAATCGTAGGATATATATACAAAAGACAAACTGGATGACTTGTGTAACAAACATGTAGTAATTAACGTCACAAAAACGTTGAAAATAAAAACTATAGGAAAATAGAAGGAATACAACTCCGACATTTTTAAGACACCATGTCCTTGTTTGTCTCAAAAGCGTAAGAAAAGAATTGTTCAGGAAAAGCGTCAGATAAAGTGTTAGACGCTTTTTCTACAGTTGTGGTCCCTACTCATTAACTCACATGAAAAGCGTCGGACTATTTGGCGCCACAATTTCCCACCATTTAATTCTGACACTTATACTACGGTTTTTTATGTTACAATTTTATTGCAGGAAAACCGTCGGACAGATTTCATATTGACCAGTCAATACCTTAAAGTCCGATGGTTTTCCTACAAAAATTGTTCCTACGCTTTTTTCCGTAAGAATTGACTGTAGCAAATACTACTCATCCTTGTAGTGTTTATTTCTCATTTCATTTCTTTTTCCTTTTCTCAAGTTACCTTCGTTTATAAGCCTCTCCATGTATTTTATCAATAATCAGAAAAAGCTTTCACCATAAAAAAAAAACTTGTTGGCTTGAAGGTTGTAATTAGTTGCTTTGAACAATATAAGCTTGGATGCTGAGGATCCACTTGCCGGAAGGGGATAAACATGATGAAAGTGGTGGAGAGGATGGAGAAGAAAAACCTTAAGCTGATGGTAAGGGAGAGACATCCAACTGGTAAGGAATAGACATATAATTAACATACGCCATTAATAGTATATGCAAATTAATGTTTGTTTCCTTTGTGAATACTAAATATACATATTGCGGCTTATTCAAGCAATATACATATTCGTATATATATTGATCCCAGCTCATCATATATTAATTAATGATCGCATTAAACATATCCATCGTTTTAATTGGGCAAAGAAGTCAAACACCTAATTAATTCCTTTTTATTATATCCACACCTCACCTACTTTCTCAGTATATATATTCACCCGGTAGATGAAGACTAGCTAGTCTTCTTAAAATAAGGTTAGAAGCTGAAGTTATATGAAAACTTTAAATTAAAGTAAGCATTTTCCATACATCAAGTGCCTGTTTTTGAGTATATTTTTTTTTGTTTTTAATTCCATGTATTAGAATTAATTTTCTAAAACTTGGTCCATTAATTAATGATTATACGTGTAAATAGATCGAAAGGTTCCTGTAGCAATGAATTAGATAGATGAAGGAACCAGTTAGAGATTTAACACAAGTAGAGCGAGGTTTAAATGTTAGCTAAGTGGATGGCTAACCTAACTTTTCAAGGCAGCTGGTCGCCCTCGCCATGTGCTGCCCTTGCCCATATTAGATCAGTTAGCTGATTTTATTTATTTTTCTCCCAGCCATATATACCTCCAATCTTCAATTTCTTCCCATGTGTTGTGCACAACTTATCACAGTTATGCGGTATGTAGTACATAAATTCTTCGCGATTTGTTGGAACGTCATGTGGTATATTGCCAGAATTTTTTTCTGTATATATACATTAACGTACCACATACATACACATATAAAATAACAAAAATAACAAGTTATGACCAAAATATCACACTTTAATTTAAAGAAAAACTTAATGTAGTATTAGAAAATATACTATTATTACTATAGCATTATTTCTTTTTTCTTTTTATGGATATTTCTTTTCTAAATATAATACTTATTTTGGTCTATATATTTCATTTTCTGTTTTCGTATAAAACCTTGTCCCAATATGTTGATTGGAAGGTCCACAGTCCACAGCTCCCCTTATCCAATGTGTTTCATTGATTAATGAGCAACCATAAACGAGTTAGTACATCAAAAGTTAGACGACGGTGATAACCAATAATTGAGTGTACAATATGTGAATTTCCAAAACAATAATTTCGTCAAGTCGCAAAAACAGAAGTCAAACAAAATTACAAGCGATGGACTCTATTCTTTCTCAGGTCCATGGCATAATGCCAATAATGCACGGATGCTGTAGCCAATGGTCAGGTCCCGATATCTTGCACCACAATGAGTGGTGGAGCCACGTGTAACCCAGAGGGGGCAATTGCCCCCACTCAATTTTAGAAACTTTGGGAAAATTACATATTTAGTATTATCTCTTTAATAAAATTTATAATTTGACCCCACAAGTTTTAAATTTTATAATTACATATTGTAAAAGAATTATCTGCTGCCCCCACTGATAATGTCTTTGCAGCAGTGCTCCTTATTTGGATCTTTAGTAAGAAAACACGCTTTGAGATGGGCACTCAGGTCGATATAGTGTGATGGTAGGAACCAGCATAAGAGATCAACAACTTCCACAGTGCTTCTGGGTCCACGAGGTGAAGGCGGTCCCATTCTTCAACCCAATATCCACAGCTTTACAAGGGATTCCAAGCTGTCTAAAGGTTGGGAGGTAGGCAAGGTACTCCGTGACAGGAAAATCATCTTGTGATCAGCCTTCATACTTGGTGCCTTCTTGATAGTTTGTCATGATTAGTAAATTCTTTACAAGACTATGAGGCTTGAAAGCTCCAATCTGTTCAATAGTACTAATAAAAAACATGCATTTTCTAATAGCTAAATTTCCAGTGACTAAGTCGTTAGAAATTTCCAACACTAAGAGCTGTTGGAAAAATGGGAGATTATGTTCCAACAGCGAAGCATTGGAAATTTTGAATATATTAGTTTCCAACAGCTAGACTGTTAAAAATTTCCAACACGTAAAACTGTTGGAAAGATGAAAGATTCAATCTTACTATGTATATTAAAACCATAATTTTAATGTATGAAAAAAATTTAAAAATATTTATAATAATAATAATAATAATAATAATAATAATAATAATAATAATAATAATAATAATATATCATGTATATCATATACATACATACATATATATATATATATATATAGGTATTTTTTTATGGGCTAGATTAGGGTTTTTATGGGCTTTTATATTTCCATCATTCATCTCTTCTCCCTGCTTAGCCTCACCATTTTCACCCTCCATCTGCCATCCTCACCCTTTGTTTGCCGTCCTTGCCCTCCTCGGTCACCCGATGTCCTTGATCTCCTTGGCCCACCGTTGTGCTTGACGTCCTCGGTCTCCTCACTCATCCCTTCACATTTGGCCGCCCATTGCTGGCCCCTTCACACTTCAGTTTACAATCCTTCCCTTCGCCTTGCCTCGTCGTTCACTCTCTGCCTACCTAGGCTCGTTGTTCGCACTCCTCCTCCTCATTCACCTTGCCTTTCCAACCGTCCTACTTGCTCCTTTCGCCTTGTCAAACTAGCCCAATCATTCACATTGCTAACCGTTCTCCATGTTCCCCTCACCCGAGGCTGTTGAAAGCTGGCGCATTGGCAAATTACATGTTGAAAAAGCAATTTACAACAGCCAAGGGTTAGCTGCTAGTATTACCAACAACTAGCCCTTAAAAATTTCTAATGGCCAAATGTCGTAGAATTTTTTCTAACAGTTGAATAGTTTTCCAATGGCCAACGCCATTAGAAATTTACTAATGGCTCAAGCCGATGGAAAATATCAATGGCTATAGCTGTTGGAAATATATCAACGGCTGAAACTGATGGAAATTTTCAATGGCCAGGTCATTGGAAAATCTTTTTAAAAAAAATATATATATATATAACTCTTGATAATATATTTTATATTTTATATTTAATAAAAATATAACTCATATTTTATATGTACAAAACTTATATTTTATATTATTAAAAACTATATTTACTAAAATTATATTTTATGTTTACTAAAAATCAAAAAATCAATCCAAATTCCAAAAATTCAAAAAAATTCATAAAATCACAATTCAAAAAATCACAAAATTCTCAAAATTCAAAATAAAAAAATCATTCCAAAATCACAAAATCAATCTAAAATTTAAAATTGATCCAAACTTCAGTTAGATATGCTTTCATTCCAAAAATTCACAAAATCAATCCAAAATCGAAAATCAAATTTGCACTCATTCCACTTTTAACAGCTTCAGATGAGGAGAGCGAGGAGGACAGCCAATGATGTGAATGATGGAGGTAGGTCATCGAGACAAAAGGAACAAGGAGGACAATTAGCAAGGTGAGGTGAACGACGAGATGAGGCGAGGCAGAACATGAACAACTAGGCAGGGCAAAAAGGAAGGATGACAAACAGAAGTACAAAGGGGCTAGTGAACAGGAGGCGAAGTGCGAAGGGACAAGTGAGGAGACCGAAGACATTGGGTGTGGTAGCATATTGAGGAAACCAAGGACATAGAGCAACCGATCAAGGAGGATGAGGACAGTTGAAAGGAAGGCGAGGACAACATACTGAGGGTATGAATAGTGAAGCTGTGTAGGGAGATTAGATGATAGATGAGAAAGATGGGAGACGAGGGATGAAAGATGAAAGGGAGAAGACGCTATGATGGATGCGGCTGTGGGGGAGGGATGAGAGTTGAGAGATAACACTACTAAAAAAACCCTTTTTACC
This sequence comes from Aquilaria sinensis, assembly GCA_005392925.1. Taxonomy (NCBI): domain Eukaryota; kingdom Viridiplantae; phylum Streptophyta; class Magnoliopsida; order Malvales; family Thymelaeaceae; genus Aquilaria; species Aquilaria sinensis. The sequence goes on along the minus strand of SMDT01003184.1, from coordinate 73,252 downwards.
AACGAGGAATTTTCCAACAGCTTGGCCATTGGAAATTTCCAACGTTCTAGGCCGTTGGAAACTGCATAAAAAATTTGATCCTTGGGAAAAAATATTCTCCAACTGCTTGGCTGTTGGAAGTGTTGAAAAATTTCCAACAGGCACCTTTCCAATGGCCTAAACCATTGGAAAATATGTAAGTTAACTGTGCATCCCAATATTTATTGTTTCCAATGGCCTAGGCCGTTGGAAACTATTTTTATTTTTCCAACTGCTTAGGCTGTTGGAAAATACACACACATTTATATAATTTTTTTTTTATTTTTCCAACTGCCTAGGCCGTTGGAAAATACACACACATTTATATATTTTACTTTTCCAACTGGCTAGGCCGTTGGAATTTTTTTTTTTATTTTTCCAACTAGCTAGGCCGTTGGAAAATACACATATTTATATATTTTACTAGGCAGTTGGAATTTTTTTTTATTTTTTCAACTGCCTAGGCCGTTGGAAAATACATACACATTTATATATTTTACTCTAGGCAGTTGGAATTTTTTTTTTATTTTTCCAATTGCCTAGGCTGTTGGAAAATACAGACACATTTATATATTTTACTTTGGAATTTTTTTTTTATTTTTCCAACTGCCTAGGCTGTTGGAAAATACACACACATTTATATGTATGCATATTTATATTGCATTGATATTGATATTTATATATATTTACCATAACACATATATATTAATACGTATATATATCTTACACATTATTATTATTATATTTATACATAGTATATGATATATGATGTATATGCCATACATATATTATTATTATTTATTATTATTATTATTATTATTATTATTATTATTATTATTAATTAATGGTTAAACCATTCATTGATTAACATAAATTCAACACAATTTTAAATTTTTTTATGATGTGTTATTTTCTAAAGTAAAACATTGGTTATCATTAACGTAGTAAAGGTAAACAGAAAAGCTCTATGATTTAATGAAGTGATTTGGTTAATAATTTCTAAAATTAAAAGTTAATCTTTTAAAATAAACTTTTCAACTATATTAAAAATTGTAATTTAAATTGATAAGAGATAAAAATTTTTAGTCAGTTATTCTTTAATCACCAAAAAAATATTTATCATTTCAAATAATGTACAATATTATGTTTCACAGTTTTATGTTTTGATCATAATTGATGGTTTTAATGATAAGAACATAACATTCAAAAATCTTAACTCAAAATTAAGATAAAATAAAATTTTAATCAATGAACATAAATTTATATTATGATATTTATATTTATATAATTTTTTTTCAGCAAAAGAAAAAATGATCTACTAGGCCAAAAAAGCCCAAACCCAACTCTAACTAATCCTAACTATAAATACTACCACTTATCTCCCACCTCCGCCTTGCCCTCTCCCTCTCCCTCGTCTCTGGCTCAGCCTCTTCCCCTCCTCTCGCACTCTTCGTCTTTACCTCCTCTCCCCCTCCTCTCGTGCTCTCCGTCTCTGTCTCCCCTCGCCCTCCTCGTCTCCGCCTCTCCCTCTCTTTCGGTCTCAGCCTCTCCCCCTCCTCTCGCGCTGTACGTCTCCGCCTGTTTTGCACCTCGTCGTCGCCGTTGTCCTCTCTCCGTATCTAGCGCTCTTCCGTCTCGCCGTCACCGTCTTCAGCCGCTTCGCTGTCTCTGGCGCTCTTCCGCATCACCGTCACTATCTCTCCGCCGTGCTCATCAGACTCATACCTCGCCTCCTTTTTGCATGGTTCGGCCTCCACAGCCGACATGCTCATCGGTGTCGCTAGCCTTTCCGCCTCGCCATTGCCGTCTTCATCCGCTTCGTTCGTCTCTAGCCTCTTCATCGTCTCCGTCTTTGGCGCTCTCTCACCATCTCGATCTCTTCCACGTCCTCCTCGCCGGCACGGCCTCCACGTAGTCCTCGGTGGCTAAGACCGAGATGGGTTCAGATCTGTTTTTGATTTTGTATATATAGACCTGTTTTGATTTTTTTATTTGTGTTCAATTTTGTTATAATTTTTTATTTTTGATTTTGGTTAGATCTGTTTGGGTAATTGATTTTTAGTTCAAATTTGTTCTGAGTTTTTTATTTTTTATTTTGGTTAAATCTGTTTGTATTTTTGATTTAGTTGATTTGGGTTAGTTCTGTTAGATTTTGTATTTTTGTGATTTTTAAATTTTTTGTAATAATGTAAATATAATTTTAGTGATAATAAATTTAATTTTTTGAATTAATGTAAAATATAAATTTGTTAAATTTAAAGTAATAAATATATAATATTTAATCATTTATTTTTTTATTTTTCGAAAATAATTTTCCAACGGCCTAGGCAGTTGGAAAAGTTTCCAACGGCTTAACCAGTTGGAAAAATGGAAAGATTTCCAACTGCTTGGGCAGTTGGAAAAAATGGAAAAATTTCCAACTGCTTGGGCAGTTGGAACACTAAAAAAAAAATTAATTACAGCCGTTGGAAGACTGTTGGAAGTTCCAACGGATGATATTTGGGCCGTTGGAAGCAGAACTTCCAATGCACTGATTACCAACGGCTTCTTTTCCAACGGCTGACAGTTGGAAACTTGTCAATTTCCAACTACAGGCCGTTGGAAATGGCAATTGGAAAATGACCCTTTTTTAGTAGTGAGCGTAGCTTTTATATGGGCTAAGTTAAGGTTTTTATGGGCTTTTATATTTGTATATGTATATGTATGTATGTATGTATATGATACATATATTATTATTATTATTATTATTATTATTATTATTATTATGCATAAATATTTTTTTATTTCTTTCATATATTAAAAATTATGGTTTTAATATATATAGTGAGATTAAATCTCCTATTTTTCCAATAGATCTTTTGAGTTGAAAATTTTCAACAATCTAACAGTTGTTGGAAATTGTTGAAAATTTTTTCTATTTTGAAAACTTTCTAACAGCTCCATGCATTCGAAATAACGGTCTGACCATTGGAAATTAAGATGTTCAAAATTTCTAATGTTCGACCATTAAAATATAGTCACTTTTTTTTTCTAACGGCTCTTTACATTAAAAATTTGGCCATTGAAAAATGCATATTTTTTTGTAGTGAACGAACCCACGTTTGTTCAAAGTTTACACCTCATAGTCTAAACGACTTGTTATTAATTTATGCATCAATTAACAAGTTCAAACTTGTTGCTATAAGTAGCCGGAGGCAAAAACATCCGAGATGGCAAAAACAAAAGGGAAAAAGAAAAAGTACCGGGTCCGAAAAGTGGTAAGCTACATTTCTTTTTTCCTTGTCCCAGAATGATTCTAACTGTTTTTGTTTTAAAAAAGTTTTTATTATTTAATTTATATTACTATTCTCATTTAATGTCTCACCACATGAAACTAAAAAAAATCCCTCATTTAAACTCTAATTACACAAAATTCAAAATTATTTTTTTAAAACATCATGGATAAAAATTTCAAAAATGTCATAAGCTACACATATTAATCTTTTATCCAGAGAAATGTTTTATCCTTTACAAAACCAAGAGAATTTAACTGTCATATGGGATAAGGCAATAGTAGCTTAGCATTAGGCTCAGAAAATGCAAAACTTTTTTGTTAATATATATATATTGTATACGTCTCTCTCTCTCTCTCTCTCTCTCTCTCTCTCTCTCTCTCAGCCTCATCGTGTGTCTCTCTATATATATATTATGTGTGAGAGAGAGAGAGAGAGAGAGAGAGAGTTACAAATCTTAGTTTTCTAATATGTGGGTAGTTTTGATCTTATTTACCCATAATAGGGGTTATTCTAACATCATTTCACCAATGTTAACGGAAAGAGTTGACAAAATATTAAGTAAAGAAAAAAATATTAGCATAATTTGAAATGCCTCATTTAGAGAGATTAAACTACAACTGTTTTGACAATGATATGATTATAATTATAGTAAGAATTATAATTACAGATAATATAATTATATCTATAATTATAGTTATAGTTATAAATTTTTAGTGATATGACATAGTATTATGTGAGAGATCAGATTTTAAGAATACTTAAAAACAATTATTAATCTTTTTTAAAAAAGAATATTTTAATTTTTTAAAAGATAATTCAAAATAATTTTTAATAAATTAATTTTAGAAAATGAAATACTTTTTGAGTTTTTTATGAGTATTATATAACGTTGTGAACGAATAATATAAAATGATTGTAAAAGGAAAATAAAAAAAGAAAATGATGACCTATTTAACATTACTATAATTTTTGGATTTTAATTAAAATATTGCAAACCTTTTTCATTAATATTAGCTAAGTAATGTTGGAATAACCCCTATTAGATAAATAAGATAAAAAATGCCCCTATTTGAGAATTAAGATTTGTAACTACGTGTGGGACAAAAACTCCATAATAGAGTTTACAACTAAATTACAATCTCATTTAGCATTAACTTCAGCATTTAGCATCAGGGTTTTGAAAAAGTTATCTAATAATAACTTTTAGCTTCAACTTCAGTAGTCTCATCTTTATCGTCTAATAAATGAAAAAAACTAGTGTGCACCCAGCTTTAATGTGTGGTCCGAGACATGCGGTAACTACTTATAAATTTTTTCCCAACTTCAGACATAGTTGTGGGTTTGGCGGAATGGTTGATATATAGTTGGAGAAAGGCAGTTTGGGGTCGCAAATTTGACTCCCAAGCCTAGCATTGAGCAGCCCCCCTTCCTTTATTTTTTTTTTCATTTTTAGTTTTTCGTTTTCAACTTCATTTTTTTTTTGTTTCAGTTTGTATTTTTTTTCATCTTTTTATTGTTCTCAAGTTCTTTTGGTTACTCAGTTTATTACATTTTTGTTTTTCTATATTATTGATATTTCTCAAAGTTACTTTTTCTTCATTTTTTTTTGTTTCAAATCTGTCAACTGATAAAAAAAAAATAAACATCTTGTTCAGTCAAAAGAAAAAATATTTACTGGTAAAAAAATAATTAATTCATCTAAAAGAACAAATAGAAACTGATGAAATAATGGATAGAATATCTTATTTTTTATTTTATTCTTTTAGTTTTTTTTATTATTCTAGTTTTTTTTTCATTTTTCACTTTTTTTTCTTTTATCACTTCAAAAGAACAAATATCTCATTGGGACAAAAAAAACAAATATTTAGTGATAAAAGAACATAAAGGAATTGAAAAAGAACAAATTTATAAAAGAACAAAGAACAATGCATAGAAAAACATATAAGAACTGATTAAAATATATTTATAAAAGAATAAACAACAAATGCATGAAAGAACATAAAGGAACTGGAAAAAATCAGATTTATAAAAGAACAAATAACAAAACATAAAAGAACATATAGAAACTAAAAAAAATAGATTTATAAAATAACAAACAAAAATTCATGAAAGAACATATAAGAATAGAAAAAGAACAAAAACAAATGAACTTATAAGAATTGTAAAAGAACAGATTTGTGAAAGAACAAACAACAAAGCAAAAAAGAACATGTAGAAAATGAAAAAGAACATGAATAAAATAACATATAGGAACTAAAAAAATTAAATTTGGAAAAGAAAAAACACCAATTCATAAAAGAACATATATAAACTAATATGAAAAAAATGAAAAAAAATTGAGAAGAAAAGGTAGATTTTAAAAAAAAAGAGAGAGAGAGAAAGGAAACCGGAAACAAAACAATAAACAAGTTTAAATAAAAGAGATACAAAAGCTACAAATAACGGAAATAATACTCCCTCCGTCCCAATTTACTTGAAACATATTCCTTTTTGGGATGTACCAAAAGGTTGAAATGTTTCCTCTTTTGGAAAAGTTTAAATAATTAAATAATCCTTTTATACAAAACCCAATAAAGATTCTTTTTTTAATATTCACTCAATCTCTCACTGCACAAAACCAAAAAAAGAATCTTTTCTTTTTTAATCATTATTTAAATTTTTACTACATAAAAAAAATAACACAAATTAAATACACCTTAATCTCCGTGACCAGACAAATGTTTCAACTAAAATAGGCCAAAGGTAGTATAAAAAAATTAAAAATTTTTAAAAAATAAAAATAAAAAAGGGAAATTGAAAAATAATACACAAAATGAAAAAAAAATAAAAGTCAGGAAAAGAAAAACCAAAAAACTGGAGCACAATATAAGAAAAAGAAACAAAGAAGAATAGGTGGAAAACGGGAAGAAAAAAAAAAGAAGGAAAACGGGAAAAGAGTTTGGAAAACAGGAGCATGGGCACGGTGGAAACGGGAAAGAAAAAAAAAGGGGAAAACAGAAAAAGAACTCTGCGAAACAGGCGTACAGGGAATCAAACCCGCGTCAGCGGCCAGGGTGGTATGGTTGCCTGTTTTTCAGAGAAGCGAGTCAAAATTACAATTTCTAAATATTTAGAAGCGGTGAAGTTATTAGTTAGGTTCTTGTAATACTTACTCCTAATAAATTATTTAAAATTTTAATATTAATCATAAAAATTATTTCTAAACAGGTATACATCTGAATTACATTTGGCTGTTAATTGGATAAAATAAGTAGGCCTAAAATTTGAATTTCAGAACCAACTATTGGGATATTGGCACATCCGTAGTGGGCCACTCAGATTCCTTATATAACCTCCACCCAAGTACTCTGTGATCATTTCACCTCGGCAAATCCAGTACCTTCATCTTCTGTCACCCTGCTTGAACTTCTGACAACTTTCCATATTTCAGCGCCTTTCACCATGGTCTGCCTTTGCTCTATAAATCAAGTGCTTCACTTAGTTTCCACATATAATTAGATCTTTAATAATCCTCTTTACATGTCAAAAAAAAAAAAACTGTTATCTTTTTTCAGGGAGTAGAGATTGAAGGGCCTGTTCCAACGAAGAACGTAAATGGGAAACTAATCTCCAACCTCATGGTAAAACAGGGCGAGCCAGAGCTGGTAGCTCCGGCAGGAGAAACCTACAAGGGTCCGTATGGTCTCTCAAATCTTGATCTAAACCTAGTATTCGCTGTCAGTACGATATACTGCTTCAGGTCGGAGGAGAGAGGCAATGAGGACGCGGGGAAGGTGCTGAAGGAGGCGCTGAGGAAGGTTCTTCTTCATTATTACCCGCTCGCCGGCCGGCTCGCCACCGACGTTGAGGGGAAGCTGATCATTGACTGCACCGGGGAAGGGGCAGTGTTCGTCGAGGCCGACGCTAACTGCAGGATGGAGGAGATTGGTGACATAATAACAAAGACTGATCATGACCCTCACACTCTTGGCAAGCTGGTTTATGATGTTCCTGGTGCTAAGAACATTCTCGAGATGCCACCTCTGGTTGCTCAGGTTTGATGTAATCACTTTGCATCATTTTTCACGGAATTATCATTCTTCTTTTTTTACCTCGTGATTTACAAATAATTTATTTTAAATTAAGTCAATTTAATCTACAATGACTTATTTTTATTTTTATATTATTTTTTATTGGAACTAATTTTATTTAAAGGCCAATATTGTATAGATGTAATAATCCATTGAAAATACAATTTTTATAATCATACTAAATTTTATAAATTTTTCTTTTTTAATTCATAAAAGTAGAAAAATTTATAAAAATTTAATAATATTATGAAAATTTAAAATTCAATTAGATTATTATATTTACGTAATATTGGTTGTCAAGTGAAATTAGTTCCGGATAAAAATTATGTGAAAATAAAAATAAATTATTTTGAATTAAATTGCCTTAAATTAAAATGAATGGGCTCTTAATGTATCCAATCTATTAAGCTTATATTATTTGTGACTTTTTGTGGGGATGGTACACACTCGCATTTGTCTTCTAGGTGACTAAGTTCAGTTGTGGAGGGTTCGTGCTTGGACTGTGCGTGAACCATTGCATGGTTGATGGTAGTGCAGCTGTGAAATTTGTGAGTTCATGGGGTGAGACGGCCAGAGGCTTGGGTTTGAGCATCGTCCCATTCACAGACAGAACCATCCTCAAGTCAAGAAACCCACCGAAGATAGAGTACCTGCATCAAGAGTTTTTGGAGATCGAGGACAGGTCTGGTGCTGGTGATCTCAACCAGCAGGATGAAATGCTTTGCAGATCATTCTTCTTCGAGCCTGAAAAGCTCGAAGAACTCAAGAAGAAGGCCATGGAAGATGGAACTATTGATAGGTGCACCACATTTGAAGCTCTCTCAGCATTTATTTGGAGGGCTAGGACAAAGTCACTGAGTTTGCTTCCTGACCAAGACATAAAGCTGCTGCTTGTTGTTGATGTGGCGAACAAATTGCAGCCACCTCTTCCACAGGGCTACTTTGGGAATGGGGTTGCAATGGCAAGCGTAATCTGTCAGGCAGGTAAGCTAGTGGAGAAGCCATTTTCATTTGCCGTGGGTCGTGTTCAGGATGCGATCAAGATGGTCACGGATCGTTACCTGAGATCGAGCATCGATTATTTTGAAGTCACAAGACCTGGACATTGTACGTCTTCAACTCTGGTGATCACATCCTGGACTAGACTGCCTTTCCACACAGCAGATTTTGGTTGGGGCGAGTCTGTTTGGTTTGGGCCAGCTGACTTGCCGGGCGACGAACTCATACTCTTCCTTGCTCATGGGAAGGACAGAAAGACGGTAAGAGTGCTTGTGGGCTTGCCTGCTTCTGCCATGAAAATCTTCCAGCAGGAACTGAAGCAAGATTAATTCAGAGGAATATTGGCGTCATCTCTCAACGTTCTTGTTTATTTTGTGGTGTTTTTGAACTGAGGCGTGTCTGCTTTGATTGGAAATATTGCCTGTATTTGATTTTCTTTGTTGGGAAGTAAAGTTTCAAATTGTTGAAAATAATAATTTGTAATGTTTGCTTGGAAGAAAAAGCTGGACAAGTGAGGGCCACAAGAAAGTTTCTTAAGAGCCCAGAAAGCGTGCAGCATTTTTGAAGAAAAGTGGGCGGCAATATTTGTTGCAGCTGAATATCCAGCCATTTAATGATGCTATTCTCAGCTGTACTTGGCAACAGCAGTGCTTTCATCAACACAAGCAGTAAGCTTTTTTAGTTCCTAAGCAAATGTGTAATAATTGAGATTGGTTAGCTTAGTTAAGAGTCATGATGTCCAAATTGCCCCTTGCTTATCATACTTTTCTTCCAATTGGTTGTAAGGCTCTATAAAAAGCCTTTCATGTAATTGCTCTTATGTATTGTAATATTGCCTCCATGAAATAAAAAGTTCAGAATTTTCTCCCCACTCTTCTCTGGCTAAATTTCCCCAAATTTCTTAAATTTCTCTTCTTGCATCCAACAAATTTGGTATCAAATCCAGGTTGTAACAATGGCTACAAGCGGTAAAATTATGTTCAATTACTCATAGTCTCTCATTCTTATATTCACTGGCAAGGATTATGAATTTTAAAGCATCCTGATGAAAAATTATTTATGCCATAAGATTTATGGGAGTTGGTCGAATTTGACTTCAAAGGTTAGAAGCATTTATTAGTTCAACTGAAGTACAAAAAAGGCATTACAAGCAAAATGAGCAAAGAGATGCAAAAACATTATTCAATATTCAACAAATATTGAGTTAAGCAATATTCTCACACATCATGTGTTCTAAGAGACAAAAAAAAGCTTGGAAAATATTAAAGAAACAATTTAATGGCCAAGAAAAAGTGATCTCCATAAAATTGTAAAATTTATAGGGGAACTTTGACAACTTATCAATGAAATAGGAAGAGAGAATTCAAGATTTTTCTTCAAGGTCAACAGAAATCATAAATCAAATTAGAAGCTTGGGTGATAACATAGAAGATATAAAGATCAATGATAAGGTCTTACGAAGCTTGCCAGAAAATTTGAGCATATTGTTACAGCAATTGAAGAATTTAAAGTTTGATCAAAATTAGCAGTTGATAATTTGATGGCTCTCTAGAAGCACATGAGAGGAGAATGAGTATATTCTTAAGCTAAACAATAGAACAGACTTTCCAATCAAAGATGAACATAAAAAACAATATTATGGAAAATAATCAAGGCAGATGCTCATTCCAAAATCGAGAAAGAGGATATCAAGGCCGAGATTATAGCCATGGTAGAGGAAATCGAAATGATTTTAACCAGAAAAATTACCCAAGTCCAAATTGCAGTATTTGTAGAAAAACTAGTCATCAAACAAAATATTGCATATTCAAGTCCCGGGCCCCCGGCATTGCAAAAATCCAAACCACTCTGATAAAGATTGACGGTACAAAGATCAAAGCAACAAGGTCAATTTAAAAAAAAAACATGAAGAAGGTAAAGTATTATATTCTTGTTTAAGTGCTAAGAAAGAATCAGATATTGTATGGTATATAGATAGTGGTTGCAGTAATCATATGATTGGAGATAAGTAAATCTTTACAAAGTTAGATGAAAATTATTTTTCAAAAGTAAAGCTTGGCAAACTCTACGATGTTAAAGGCAAATGAGTTGTAGCAGTTGACAACAGTGAAGGTAATTTTAAATTTATCACAGATGTCCTTTATGTTCTTAGTTTAACTCAAAATTTATTAAGTGTTGTTCAACTACTGCAAAAAAATTATGTACTAAAATTTGAAAGTAATTAGTGCATTGTTAAAGATAAGAAGAAAAACATAACAGTTGCAAAAGTTAAGATGAGCAATAATAACATTTTTCCCCTAGTTATGTCATTACAGGATGATCTTGCTTTGAAAAGTGATATAGCAGATGATTCTTTTTTATGGCATTTAAGATATGGGAATCTGAATTATAAAGGCTTGAAGTTGTTAAAGGATAGAAATCTAGCCTTTGGTTTGCCTAACGTAGGCAAAATTGCTAAAGTCTATGAAAGATGGATATATCGGAAAATGCAGAAACTCCCATTTCCAGAGACATCTTGGAGAGTCAAGAAGTCTCTAGAGCTGGTATACTAAGATACCATTGGCCCAACCAGAACATCATCATTAAATAATAACAGATATTTTATTCTACTAATAGATGCATATGTGTGTTGCACGTGAATCAAAATTCTAAACTATTTTTTATTCAAATAACTATAATTATAATTATATTTTTTAAAATAAATAATAGCAGTAACGATTTTACTTTTTTAAATTTAGATATATTTCTTATTATTTTTATTTTTCTATCTTTTCATAGTTTTTTATCATAATATTTCATTATAACTATCTTTATTTATGTCATTCATTGTAAAAGATTGCTCATTCTATTTGATTTCTATTTATCATAAATAGCAGCAGTAGTAGTAGTGGTGGTCAGAGTAGTAGTAACAATAATAATACAATATAGAATATGCTACATGTAATACCAGTTATAAAAGAAAAGATAGAATTTTTTTATTTGTGATGGTACAGTACTTATAAAAAATTTTCTTTGTACTTTCAATTTCTTATCAAAGCTATCAAATTTTCTCTTCTTAGTGTGAAATTTAAAATTAATAGTTTGCAATTTGTTGAGAAAATATCTTAACTTAATGGACTTAATGAAGTTTTGTATTTAGAAATTTAATTAAAATTTAAGTTATTAAATTTTATTTTAATTTTCATACTTTAGATTCAAAAGTTAATGATTAAAATAAATATATTATGTTAGTTAGCTCAAATAATTAAATATATTTACCATTAATATATTAGCGTAACTTTGACTTTTTATAAATACATAAGCTAAGTTTTTAATAACTGTTTTGAGGTTCTATTTAAAATAGGGGAAAAAAAACTTATGCTAAATCCACATATAGGACATTCAATAAGAAACTCAAGCAAAAAATATTTTTCTTTAATAAGTATTACACAAATATGGGTTAGGATAACAAAGCATAGACTTGGTAAGTAAACATTGAGTTTTTTTCAAAAGACATGTAACTATAAGTTGTTTTTTTGGTACAAAGACAAGTAACTATAAGTAACTATACATTACCAAAAAATCTTAATTACCTGATTCTTAACTTTTAATAAAAAAAAAAGTACACTCACCCCCAAAGTTTCAAATCTACACTTGCCCCCTATTTTATGACCGAGTCAATTTGATAGTTCAAAATATCGAGATCAAGTCTTATCTAGCTTTTTTATCTTTTTGGGTAATTAATGTTTACCCATTTATTTAGAAATTATACTCATACCATTGAGATTTGAAAATATAGTCTTACCAATTGTTCTTATAGTATAATTACTCGACCATGGAAAAATAGACAAAATTTATACATTAGAGATATTTTTTTATTCTAGGAAAAACTTAGGTCATATGTGTTGAAATTAACTAAGTTTAGCTGTCAAAGTAAGTTAGTGGCCAACATAGTAAATTTCCAAAGGACTATCATTTAGGGAAATTTCAAGAAAAAAAAAACCCTGAGATTTAATAGAAACTTCACTTATCCTCCTTCTATTTGGGGATCCTTCATTTTACCCCCTGATGTTTAATAGATCATTCACTTACCCACTCTTATAATGTTGAAGACCAAAATGTCCTTTTCTTGTCTCCTTAGACAGGTTGAATTGAAGGTAATACCATAATAGACAATAACACTTTTCTAAATTAACTAAAAACTTGTACAAAATTATATGTGACAAAAATCATTTTTTTTATTATCAATAAATTTTGCCTGTCAAACTTAGTATAAATAGCACTACACTTTCATAATTGTGTCTCAATTGTAGTATTTGAAATATAGTAACAAAATGCAGTATGTAATTGAATGTAAAATATGTGAGACAAATTGATAATTAAATATATATTTTTTAACAACTAAAAGTGTATGGCAAAAATAATTGTTACAATAAATTAAAAGTATATTGTCCATTAAGAGCATAGTAGTAGTAGTAGTAGTAGTAATAATAATAATAATAATGATGATGATAATAATAATAATAATAATAACAATAGCAGCAGTAGCAGTAGTAACAATATAATCTAAACCAATTCAATAAAAAATAAGAACAAAGAATAAATTTTTACTGTTTCAATGGAAAATGAGTTATGGAGTATAAAAAAAAAGGATGTAATCAGAAAAAAGTGATGTGTTTGTCTCAATGATAGAAAGTTAGGTACTAACATTAGCAAACCCCTCTTTTCATATTCCATAACTCATTTCTTATTGAAATCTTATAAATTCTTTCTCTATTTTTATTTTTTTTGTTGAATTGGTTTAGATTATTGTTGTTGTTGTTACTACTAATTAAAAAATAATTTTTATGACATATAATTTTGTATAAATTTTTAGTTAATTTAACAAAGTGTTATTATTTTTTAAGAGCATTATGGTCAATTCAGCATATCTAAGGAGATAAGGAAAAAGCATTTTGGTCCTCACTATTATGAAAGGGGGCTAAGTGAATGATCTATCAAACCTTAGGGGGTAAAGTAAAGGATTCTTAAACATAAATGGGGGTAAGTGAAGGATTCACTAAACGTTAAGGGGTTTTTTGAAATTTCCGCACTTTGCATGTTTTCTTTCTTATTATATTTCTAGTATTATAATACTCTTAAATATCTATTTAAATAGGCTACGACATACTTAGATCCTTGTCAGTTGATAGGAAAACTAATAATTTATAATTTAGGTTTTAGCCACTTTATATCTTTACACTTTTTATTATATATATTATCTTGCATTTTTAGGTTCTGATAAAAATATTTAAAGTTTAAAAAGTAAATAAATTGATAAATATCATGTTTTAGGCATGTTTAATAGCCATATAAATCAAAGTCATGTTTGTAACAAAATTTTAAATTTTGTGGCATTTTTTAATTTTTTTCCACAAAAAAACTTATAGAAAACACAAAAAATAATCACCAAAGTTTTTAAAATTTTTATTTTTAAATAATAATCTTATTTTCCTAATATAAATAATTTTTAAATGGTAAAAATGTGTTTAAATTTTAAATATTAGAAATACGTTAAAATTATTATTAATCAAATAAATAAAAATTAACTTAGTAAACTTAATAAAATAATACTATTTTTCAAAAAATTAGAAATTTTCAAAATATGTTTCATATTTGAAGAATTTTGTGTATCAATATCAAATATGAATGCATAGGAATTCAGTATTATAATTGGTAGCAAACGGGCCTAGGGGCCTAAATCTAGACATATAAAGGTTGGGTCATCCCTTGAAGCCCGTATAGGCCCTAAAAGGAATTCCCTCTCTTAAAAGAAAACTATATCCCACAAATACAGGATAAGCTATAAAATTTCTATCCCTAGAGCGAACTAGCCAGAGCACGCCTTGACTATATAAACCTCTCACTAGTCCCGAGGTAAATTCTTTTGGCTCTCATCCCCTGTTCACTGCTATTATTTTCCAGAAAACTAACTTAAGCATCAGTGGCTTTCCCCCAGGAGCACATCCCAGTGCTTTAACACTGTCTTTGTATGCAAGATTCTGATCTACTGTTCACCAAGCTCTTGGGCCCAGCTTATCCTATCAATTTCCCTACCAACTTGGTGCCATCTATCGGAACCCAATATAGTGAACACACGTAGATCACGAATAGAGAATGAAAACCTACAGGAGACTTAGTAAGAAAGCTATAGCCCTGAAAGGTCCATAGGGCTCATAGGTGAAGAAACGCAGTGGAAAAATGACCTAGAGAATCCTGCGACACTCCAGGTGCAGGGGCCCTACACCCTTAAACGATCAGTTCTGAGCATTACAGCATGCTTTGTTCGAGCAATTAAAGGTGATGGTCCAGCGAGAAATTTGAAGGGCCTTACCTATGGCTCTAGAAGAGGCCGTCGAGAATCATCCAACAGTGGGACCTTACTAGCGCCTCCACAAGGCCGGCCTTCGAAGGCACAAAGCCATGAAAGATAATCATTCCTGGATCACTCGGATAGTCCTAAAGACATCAACACATTCTTATAAAGACTTGACCTAATGGAGCAGCACATGCGGGCCCTAGAGCAAAAGAATGAGGGCCCTACAATGGGCATAGATGTGGAGTACCTATGGCTTCAACCCTTCTCAGAAGAAATAATGAATTCCCCTGTTCCTGAGGGGTTCCACATGCCAAAAATTTACTTATACGATGGCCTCATGGACCCCATAAACCATCTATGAGGTATGCTACCTTAATAAGACTTGAAAAGGCCTTTGACGCCATCATGTGGTAAGCATTTAGCTCTACATTAATATAAGCCACTATTTTTTGGTTTGGGACCAACCGGGGTGTTATTTTGCCTTATTCAAGGATCTTTCCCAAGTGTTCCTAAGACACTTATTAGGAAGCCGGCCGACTCAAAAAATGGTGGCCCACTTACTGAAAATTCAGTAGGGCCTCACTGAGCCCTTAAAAGATTACATCCGGAGGTTCAATGCTGAGGAAGTCCAAGTGCAATGGCTATTTCCAGGGCTACACGTAGTAGCCATCACCCAGGGGCTAGCCCGAGATTTGAGACTAACTTGGGACCTTCATGAAAACCCCGTGAGGGACTTGGAAGAATTCATTGACCGAGCCACAAGATATATGTATACCGAGGAACTCAATCGCTCGATGATTCCTAAGAATTGCCTTAAAGCCAAAGAAAGTGAATCCTGGAAGATGGGTAGATAATACTCTCGACCAGAGCCCATCCTCCCGTCCTTGAAAGAAACAAGGTCGAACATCTTCTATGCCCTTAAGAAGAAGAACCAGATCCCTAGGTGGCCACCAACAATGCCCTCATAGGGCAAAAAAGACCACAAAAAATACTACAGATACCAGAAAGACAAAGGGCATGATACTGAGGAATGCTGGCAACTGAAGAATCTGTTTAAGGAAATGATCCAAAAAGGCAAGCTGAAAGAGTACCTATTCAAGCAAACATCCCTTTGCCTTAGGCAAGAAGAGAAGCCCCATAAAAGAGACAATGAAGGCAACAATGACAAGGGTCGAAGGCCAAAAAGACTTCGCTATCCAAGGGAATGCTAAAACCCCAAACCCCCAGCAGAGGTGGTCCACATGATCATCAAAGAAGATGCCTTAGCATCTCAGAAGAAATAGCAGCACAAAATTGCACAACTTGAGGCAATTGACCCACACCAAGTCATAACTAAAGCGGATGGATCCCAGGAAGTGGTCCCACACCTGGACCCACTCATTTTTAGGGCACGCATCAACAACTTTGATGTAAAAAGGGTTTACCTGGATACAGGGGCCAACATCAATGTTTTTTTCTTTAACCTGTTGGAGAAAATTAAAGTTAAGAGATCCTCCATGTCACCCATCAGCAGGCCCACCTTTGGGATAAGCAATGATGAAGTCCCCACCATTGGGACCATCAAGGTCTCATTAATGCTGATAGGAAGAGATCACAATGGGGAACTTGCCTACAACTTCTACGATGCGGAATTCTTGTCCTCAACATTTGATTGCCCTATAATGCCATATTGGGTTGGCCAGCCCAAGTGGAGTTCCACATTCAGGCTAATGTCAGAAGCCCGATAGTGCTTTTTGCGATCCTCATTGGGGACACGACTATGTTTGTCAACCAAGCAACGGCACATCGAGGTTATATGGAAACCTTGTAAAGGCCCAAAGAGAATGCCTTCGTATCAATGAAGCCCAAAAGGCGTAGGGAGGCCTTCCAGGAAAACGAAGATGACGTTGCTTTGCCTCAAGAAATGGAGCTAATAAAAGTGGTCCTTAGGAAGGTGATCAAGATTGGCAATGACCTCCCACCTGAAGTAAGCCAGATGTTCACTCATTTTATAAAGCAAATATAGATGTATTTACCTAGTCCCCTGGTAAGATACTTAGGATCAACCCATGAATCATTAGTCATAGCTTATAAGTGGACCTTTTCGCTAGACCAGAACATAAAAAAAAGTGTAATATGGCACCTAAAAGACATGAGTTCATTAAGGGAAAAGTTGAGAAGCTATTGAAGGCCAAAATAATTCGAGAGGTGTGATACTCTGAATGGCTTGCCAACATAATATTAGTAAAAAAGGAAAAAGGAGACTGATACATGTGTCTTGACTATACAAATCTCAACAACGCATGCTCAACAATCTATATTTCTTGTCATCCATAGATCAATTGGTCGATGCCACATCCTAATTCAAAGCACTATTTTTCATGGATGCTTTCAGTGGCTATCATCAAATCTGGATATACCCTGAAGATGAAGAAAAGATGACATTCACAATAGGCAAGGTCGTCTATTGCTACCGACGAATGCTATTCAAACTAAAAAACACCATATCCACGTATCAGAGGTTGATGAACTGCATCTTCACAAATCAAAGAGGTAAAAACATTGAAGTCTAAGTGGACTACATGATATTTAAAAGTAAAGCAACAAGCCAACATCTTGATGATGATCGAGAAAACTTCCAAAGGATGCGTCGGTATAATATGAAATTGAACACCAAAAAGTGCACATTTGGGGTAGGTGCTAGCAAATTTCTCGGTTACATGGTCTTCAAAAAAGAAATCAATGCCAACCCTGAAAAGATCGAGGCCATCCTCATGATGCCTGACTTTCAGAGTAAGAAAGATGTCCAAAAGCAAACTAGAAGGCTAACCGCGCTGGGATGGTTCATCTCATAGTTTGGTGATAGATGTAAGCCATTCTTTTGAATACTAAAGAAGGAAGCATCCTTCAAATATATGGATGAATGCCAAGAAGCATTCTTGCAGATAAAGGATTACTTGCGACACCTCCCCACATTAAAACAACTAAGGCTTGAAGAGCCCTTGATACTTTACTTGGTAGTCACTGAAGGCTTCGTTAGAGCTGTCCTTGTCAGAGAAAATAGGACAGAATAATGGCCTGTACACTACGTCAGCTGAACCCTTTAAAAGGGTGAACCTAGATACCCTATACTTCACAAAGTGGTCCTAACTCTTATTATGACCTCTCAAAAACTATGACCGCACTTCTAGGCCCATCATATCACCATTTGAATAAATTTACCTTTATAGGATATCCTGGAGAAACCAGATAAATCCGGTAGACTCGCTAAATGGTGCATCAAATTAAGGGAATATAACATCCACTACAAGCCCCGGAAGACTATTAAGACCTAAGCCTTAGCAGATTTTGTGGTTGAAATGATGTCTGGCATAGAAACCCAAGAAAAGAAAAAAACACAACACCAAGCTGGGAAATGTATGTACATAGGGCCTCAGGCCCTGAGTGCCAAAGAGCAAGCATCATACTAAAGGGCCCACTCAACTTAGAGGCCACACTCAAAATCATATTTCATTTCCCTGTAACTAATGATATCATAGAATATAAAGCCCTCCCCGTAAGGCTATAGATAGCTGGTCAAACGGGGTTGTGAAGAATACAGATAGACAATGACTCTCAGCTAACAGTAAATCAAGCCACAGAAACAGCAGGCACGAAAGAACCCAGCCTTTACAAATATCTTAACACAGCAATAGAGCTAATAAAGATGTTTAACCTTGTGCAGGTTTAGAAGATCCTTATGAGACAAAATACTAGGGCTAACGCCCTCTCAAAATGAAGGGAGGAAGTTGTGACGAAAATACTCACAAAGTTCTTAATCCACTTGATACATGTCATGACACCTAGAGATAATTGGATGGAGTTAATCAAAGCATACCTTGAGACGGGTACATTGAGTGGATCTCTCGAAGAGATGATGAAAATCAAGATTTGGGTAGGAAATTTTCTTATTGTTAAGGGAGAGTTGTATAGAAGAGGATTCACCTCCCCTCTGCAGCGATGCCTAAGCTTGCTTTAGGGGCATCATGTTCTTAAAGAGATTCACTAGGGATACTATGAAGCACTTATTGATGCTAATGCCTTTGCCCACAAAGCCTTCAGATAGGGCTTCTTTTGGTCTATAATCAGAGCGGATGCCAAAGAGTTCGTTCAGACATGCCATAATTGCCAGATCAATTTAAGCATATAAAGGCTGCATTTCTCTAGTGTCTTTTTAGCAGTTGGCCTTTGGCTGCTCACCATGTAGGGGTTAGATCTGATTGGAGAACTCCTTTTGGCCCCAGGGCAAGTCAAGTATTGTATTGTGATGACAGATTACTTTATGGAATGGGTAGAAGCCAAAACCTTAGCCTCTATCACGACTCCCCAAATCACTAGGTTCCTATAGAAGAATATTATTTGTCATTTTGGATGCCCCAAAGCCATCATAACTGATAATGGAAAACAATTTGACAATTAGCAAGTTTGACAGTTCGTTAAAGACAAAGGCCTTCACCTTTACTTTGCCCCTGTCTTTCTCCCTTAGCCCATCGGGCAAGTTGAGGTCACCAACAGAATGATAAAGGATGGTTTAAAAAAGAGGTTAAGTGAGGCCAAATGTAGGTGGGTTGAAGAGCTGCCAAGTGTCCTATAGGATTATTACACAACCCCTCAACGCCCTACAGGAAAATCACCATTCATGTTGGCTTGTGGAACTAATGCCCTAATACCTATAGAAATCTCTTGCCCTACCTTACAAACCCAAGCCTACAATTCTACTCAAAACGAGAAAGCCTTTGAGGGAAATTTAGATTTGCTAGAAGAATTAAGGGAAAATGTGAGGATTTGCATAAAGGCCTTTAGGTAACAAATTGCCTTAACACACGACCGAAGGATAAAAGGCAAGAACATTAAAGTTGGGGGTCTAGCCCTCATCAAAGTTGAGCTGCCGAGCAGGAACCCAGAGCACGAGGCACTAAAGGTAAATTGGTACAAACCCTACCTAGTCATAAAGAAGCTTAGAGAAGAAGTTTATGAATTGACAACCTCAGAAGGAAAAAAGCTGCCTAAGAATTATCATTCGGACGATTTGTCTCCTTACTTTGCTTATATTATCATAAAGACAATTATTTTACATTATGTATTTTGAATTGCTTATAAGTAAAGAGGCACTCCTTCAATGCTTCATGTTCTCATCACATAAAAACAAGTATTTTCAAAACTTTTGAGTGCTTAGGAACACTTGACGATGCCCAACTATGAGGGCTCGTTACTTGCGCTAAACACCATAATGAGTCACTAAATGTTGTAGGCATATGAAAATATAAAATAGGAAGGCATGGTGAAAATAAAGTTCTCATTAAAAAGAAATTTTCTTTACAAAAGAACTTGTTACAAAAAATGAATGAAGGTCCTAAGGGAACAAAAGAAAAAGGGTATTGGGGTTAACTACAAAAGATCCTAAGATGCATTAAGAAAAGGGTCATCATCCAACTTTGTCACTGACACATCCTCGTCGAAGGTAAGAATCCCAGTTTTCCCCCTCATTTAGCCAAGACTCATAATCCAAACCTAGATCCTTGTAAGCCAACAGAAATGAGAGATTAAGGTTTGGATTTTCCTGCTTGACCTGAAAACGGCAGGAAAAGAAACTTTCCTTGAATTCTAGAAAAGCAGTCCTTCCAAGCCTCTTTTTCACCTTTAAAATAAACGAGCTAAGCTCCTTTACGCAAGCATTAACCTTGGACCAAAGGTGCTAGCACTCTAGATGGCCCTTGAGCACAATGAAGCCAACTCGCTTGATGCGCTATACAAGGGACATCATAGAGGCAAGAGAACTTGAGCTAGCCTTGCCTGCAACAGTCCCCAACCTAGGGGGCATACTTGTCCATTAGCAAAGTGACCTCGACAGCATCTATCTTGGACTCCGTTGCCTTCAGTAAGGCCACCAAGTGATCGCCCTCATTTTGAGTCTCTGCCCCCTCTCCCCTCTCTAAAAATTGCTTTAGAGCTTTTTACAGCTCCACCTCAACTTCAGCTTCTTGTCGACACCCTCTTTTGCTTTCTTGGCTTCTTTATCTAGCTTGAGGTTTTTCACGCGTACCTTCTTGGTAGTTTGCCCACCAATCAGCTTCAGCTGAAGGGGGCTAGCATTTATGCGAAGAGCCTCAAGCTCAAAATAGAAGGCCTTCTTTTGCACTAACCATCATTTCTCTAAACTATGAGCAATGATGGCCTTCTGCCAAAACTCAAACATGTCAATAAGGGAAAAATGCTTTAAGAACTAAAAATAAATAAAATAATGTACTTGGAGAAGGCTGCAGTTCATGCTTATTAATTGGCTCCCCTCCAATTGAAAGGGATGGTCTAGAAATTACCAATCCCTAAGAGTCTTCTACCCCTCTAGGACATGATGGAAAATGTTAGATTGATCCTTTAGGATCAATTCACTAATGTGCACCGCCCACAAGTGGTCATAGACTTAGTCAAACTCAATTATCTTTAGCTCAAAACCCCTCTTCTATGCCTAACTCTGTGCAATGATTAGGTTGTGCAACTAAAAGCACTCATCCAGTTTCAGCTCGGGCGATGCCCTTTGGGCAAGTAGGGCGTTCTCAAGGATGACCTCCATTAGAACCTGCGCTGAGGGAGAAGGCAGTGCAAAAAGCACATCCTTCAAAGGCGTCAGAGTCGCCTTTTGCTTTTGCGACACCGTTAGACCTTCGACAGGAGGGTTTTCAGAAGACCTTACATGCTTATCCGAAGCCACTAGATGGAAACATCCAGAATCAGCATAAAATGACCTTGTGTCTATAAACTTAGCATGAAAAAAATGCTCAGCTGATGCCCTACCACTGCTTCCGTCATAGGAGGCACCATCTTCAGGGGAGCCAACAAGCTTCGCCCTCTTACAAATCAGCTGTTCCTCCAAAGAAGACTTAAAAAGCTTGACCACTTTGGATGGAGGCTTGGATGAAGGAGGAGTTAGTAGCGTGAGCCATTCTGTCAGGAAGAATGTCGGCTTTATGGGCATCCGCCAGTGTATCAATGATGCCTTTACACCTTTTCAAAAACTCCTTGGCACAGCAGCTTATTTCTATAGAAAAAAGAACACGATTAGATGCCATAACCATGCGCAAAAAAAGCAAGGGAAATGTGATGGCCAGAATACAACTCTTTGACAGGGGGCCTTATTGGGCCCTAGCAACAACCCTGTAGGCTTCCACTTGCTTTCCATCCTGAACCTCCTCCCAATTATAAAGGTCCTTTACCCCCGGATATGACCAATGGGCCCTGTTAATAACTGCCCATTTAGGCTCTGCTGATACAGGGGCATTCATTCTGGGCATTCACAAGGTTGCCACATAACCTCAGTGTGCCATTGCTTGGTTGACAAACATAGTTGTGTAACTAATAGGGGTCATAAAAAGCACCGTTAGACTCCTGACATCATCCCGAATATGGAATTGCACCTAGGCCGGCCAATTCAATATGGCATTATAGGGCAATGAAATGCCGAGGGAATTGTGGCCTTGCCCTCTTATGAACTAGCTGATCCTTCGAAGAATACTCAGGAAGTTCCACCACTTTCGGATAGAGGGTTGGACGAAGGGGCCTAGGTAGTGTGAGTTGCACTAGTAGAAAGAATGTTGCCCTTACGAGCATCTGTTAGCGCATTGGTGATGCCCTTATGCCTATTCAAAAACTCATTCTCATAGTTCATCATTTCTGCAGAAAAGAAGGTAGATACCATAACCATCCTCAAAAGGCAAGGGAAATGTGATGGCTAGAATACAACTTTTTGGTGGAGAGCTCGCTGGGCCCTCGCAGCAACCCCATAGGCTTCCACTAGTTTTCTTCCTAACCCTGCTCCCAATTACAAAGGTCCCTTTCCCCCGGATATGACTGATGGGCCCTGCTAAGCTCTGCTCACCTCAAGGTGGTTTCATCTATATCTGTGTAATGAATGGGGAATAACTCCAAAAAATTATTGTTCTCCACTACTCCCTCCAGCTAATGGACCAACTCAAGCATCGAATGATAGCCCTTGAAGCCTTCGTAGATGGGCAACTTGTCCATAAAATCACAAGGGAACCCCCATGTTTGCTCATTCACCATGAAGAAAAAGCGTTCATTCTACCTCGACCAAAAGTCCTTGTAGGAAACAAAGGTAAAAGACTTGTTCCCACCTCGGTTAATGAGGGCAATGTGGAAATAGCTAGCGCCTTTCTTCAGGTCCAGGATGTAAAATTGGATGAAAACATCCAGCAGGGGAGACACCACCGCTAACTTATAGCAGATGATGAAGCTGTTGATGTGAACAAATGAGTTTGGCATTAGCTACGCCGATGGAATCTAATAATGCTCACAGACAACATGTCCTTTCATTTACTTCCCCCCTACTAGGACCCCATCCTCCGAGGCCTATGCACAGGAGAAGGTAATGACAATATCGTTAGGCCAAAAATGTCCGGCAAGGTTCGTCGCCAGCATGTCTTCATTGTTTTGAGTCATAGCTCATTTTATCACCTTAACATTGGGAAAAAAAGGGCATCTTGGACCATTCACTCACATCGATAGCATCCTTAGATGATGATTTTGTGGAAGCCATTTGGAAAAACTAACAAGACACATCAAGGCTGCCACAAATGCAATAAGGCGGCGGAAAGACGGAAACCTAAGAAAACCCAAAACCCAAAAGAAGTAAAAACAAAAACAAGATAAGAACAAAAGACAAAAAACCCATTACTTGAATACGCTAAAGAAGAATGAATGCTGCAAGAAGAAAAGAAACTTCATGAGAAAATCTCTAAAGAACAGGTACTAATAATAAAAAAGGCATAAGAAAAGTAGCAAAGTAAGCCAAACAATGAAAAAGGCAAGGCAGAATCCCTCACAACATATATAGGGAAACGAGTGACCTTTCGGGTTTCCTCTTAGAAACTGCCATTACAAATAACAATCTAATCATACGTGGCCACTAGCAGCTGCCAAGATAGCCACGTCAGGTCACTTCCTTGAAAAATGTTTAATGAACGTCTCCTCGTCTTTCCTCTTAGCTGACATGCTTAACACGTGTTATAACCACATAGGAGTGGTGAGGAAAAAGACTCAAAACGGTGACATTCGCCCAACTTCCCTTGAAAGCCAACAGGAAATGGGGTTCATACCCCTGCCCCCCAAAACGACATCACCTAGATGCTCTCAGGAACATGGGGCCCTCAACCCACATTCCTTCATGAGGGGACCCATTGGTAACAAACGGCCCAATAGCCCAAATCTGAATGTATAAGGATTGGGCCATCCTTGGAAGTCCAGTTATGCCCCAAAGAGAATTATCTCCTAGAAGGAAACTGTATCCTGCAAATACAGGATAGGCTACGAGATTTTTATCCCTATAGTGAACTGCTCGGAGCATGCCTTGACTATATAAACCCCTTACCAGTCTCGAGGTAAATTCTCCTGGCTCTCTTCTCCTACTTATTGCTTTTCTTTGCCAGAAAACTAACTTAAACATTGGAGGGTTTCCCCTGGAAGCACTTCCCAAGGCTCTGACGCGGTCTTTACACGCAGGATTTGGATCTGCTGTTCTCCAAGTTCTTGGGCCCAACTTACCCTATCACTTTCCCTATCAACAACAATGAAAAAAATGATAAACTCATAACAGAATTTTATTTTGGATAAAAATAAATAAAATTTTGATCCAATACATAGAGTACATGTTGGGTGTATTTTTGTGACACTAAAACTTTTTATATGTTATCCTAAGAATCCTCCAATTTCTTTTTTTTTTTTTCGTATAATCTCCTATGTGGTTAGAACTTGTATTAGAACCTAAAAATATATAATTTAATTATAACTTACATTAAAAAAAAACTCCAAACTTTCCTCCTTATTGTACTTAATCTTAGATAAAATAAAATACTTGCAATCACAATATAAAATTATTAACTTCATTTCTTAACAACTGAAAAACTACCGCTAGGCTATAAGCCTCTACCATGAAATGTAATATGCAAAAAATTTATCTTTTGGATAAAACTGTATAAAATTTTGATCCAATACATAGAGTACATGTAGTTTTTTTTTTGTTCTACTAAAACTTACTATATGTCCTCCTGGGAATCCTTTTATTCTTTCTTTTGTCATATAATCTCATATGTGGTTAGAACCTGCAATTAGGACTTAAGAATTTGTATTTAATTATAATTTTTAAACATATTTCTTTCCTTATTATACTTAATCTCAGATAACATAAAAACTTGCAATCACAATATAAAATTATTAATTTCATCTCTTAACAACTCTAAAACTAATTTTAGGCTTTGAGCCTCTACCATGAAATATAATATTTAAACAAAAATTACTTCTAAAATTTCATACAACTTGTAAGATTTTTTTGGCTCCAAAACTTCAAAAATATGAAATTTTTTAATATTATTTAGTATATAAGAAAGAGTTGGTTGCTAAGAATAAAATTCTGTGTTACAATATTAAAAGGGGATGACCATGTCGAAAAAATAATTCTTCTATTTTTTAATATTTTAAAACATTAAAAAATGTGAAAAAAAATTGCTGCTAAAAGTTCTCTCATTATAATATTAGCAACTAATTCTAATAGCATAAAAAAATTTTCCTAAAATTTTTTCCATTAACCTTTGTTACAAATAATAATTTTTTTCTTCTTTTCATAATAGGTTCTTGAATCATATTTGAATTATATTATTGCATTAAGATGGATCAAATATGTAACCTTTCATATAGCATATATTCATCCAAGTTGAAAAAAAATACTTAGTTGTAATAACCTTGGAAACTAAGAAAAAGAAATTTTCCAAATTACACTAAAGACAAAAAATTTCATTTTACCCTAAAGGGTTTTTTTTTTTAATAATTTTGCCTATCAATTGAGAAAATCAATGTAAAACTAAGAATCTTGATCCTTAAATAATTTGTTTGGTGGTCACTAAGCCAAATTCTAAGCCGGATGCTTGAAGTCATCTTCTTTAGGCTAAGGGCATTGTTGTCCTTTCTAACTGAGTGTAGAATTGAAAATCTGAGTGCTCCATTGGAATTTTATTGTGAAAATGAGCCAAAAGAACTTTATCTCATGCAATTTTGAATTCATTTGCTTAGATTCCCTAAAAATTTAGCCTACACGAGTATACGATTTATATCAGGTTTGTACTTTTGTTGCATGGAATAATTTCCCAACCAACCCTAATATCTAATTTACAAAATATGCAATTGCAAGCCTCTTGAAATATTTGAGGTCTGAAGTTAATTTATTTTATTTTATTATTATTTTATTATTTATCACATTCACCATTAATTATCCTATTATCATTCTTTTTCTTTTTATTTTTTTCATTTTTTTCCCGTATTTCTATCTACCTAGGAGTTCAATTTTCTTCTAGTTCTAGCAACCAAAACCTTTGAATACTCTTGCCCTTTTCTTTTCTTTTTCTATCCACAACAGTCGTCACGCCACAAAGAGAGAAGTAATACGCCATGGTCGTTATTCTTCAATTTGCCTTAACTTTCTTCTAGCTTTGGCCATATTTTCCCCTCCCATTCTTTGTGCCCTAGAGTGGAGAAGAAGGCAACACACTAAAGGAAAGTCAGCACACTCTACATACCGTTGTTGTTTTATTCATCGCACTTTTTATTGAACTAGTGTTAGTCCAACCACTTGGGCTTTATTTCTATATTATCTACGGTATCCTGAATGTTATTTAATTCTCTACTCTTGACTAGGTTCATTGCATGGGAGGGAAACACCATCCAAACACCAAAAATGATCTTATAAGTCTTAGGAATTCCATATTTAGTTATGCAAGTGTAAATCCTTCCGCATCACTCACTTAATTATTTTATTAGCACCTAAATTCATTGAATTTATGTTATATTTCAATGGTAGGTTTATCCTTATTCAAAACACTAGGCTTGTCCACTCGTACCTAGTGCAATTATATCTTTACTTGCACCCAATCCCCAATAAGCCACCCTAGTCTGTTTAGAATTCTTTTGGCTACAAATTTTGAACCTTACAGCCTTTGTTAAGCCTTTTCTCTTTATTGTCCAAGTTGTTTACATAGGCCTAGGAACTCTTTATTGAAAGGCTTAGCACTCCTTTGGACTCTTAAAGCACCATAAATATCCCGAAAAGCACATTGGTAATCAAAATCAACATTTTCCATTCCAAGTTCAGGTTTTACAACGATTAAATGAGTATATAACTCATTGTATTGGCCGCTGTAATTTTAGGATCATCATCAAAAAAAGTTCTCGACACAATCCCAAGTAGGCATGGGGCCACTAGAGACACCCCAAAAACTTTGATTACCCACTAGGTAAAATTTTGGCCTAGATATCAAGAATGTGAACTTTCCAAGTATTAGGAAATTTCCTAATTTTAGCATATTTTCTAATTTTCTCTTTCCTAATCTTTTGTAGAACCTATTCTAGGAAATTGCCCCTTTTTCATCGAGTTATTTTACATTAGGTGTAGGAGAAGAAGGGGGTTAGTTCTCGTGAGCCCTCTTAAACCCAAAATAAGCATAAACTTGAATAATAAACCCTAAGTAAACAATTCAGATAAATCAAATCTTTAAAACTATGGGCAACATGGGTAGAGTAATTAATTAATTTTTATTTCATTTTATTTTATTTTTTTTCATTGAGTTGTAATGTTGATTGGTTGGTTCAATGGTTAAATGATGTGATATATTATGTATGTTTGACACTAGTATCATGCTAGGAACTTTTGCAACATGAATGAAGTTAAAAGTATACTAAGACCACTTGAATAAATCCTGTTAGTACCATGTTTAGGGCCAATAATGCAAACATCACTAGTAAGATATTTAGGGTTAACAAGTCCCTAATAGCATGATAAAGGCAAAAAGCAACCGTTAGTAGGATGCCAAGGCCATAATAAACTACTACAAGTCAGTGGATAAAGGATTAGGTGTGTAAATGCTAAATGACTAACTTGGAAAGAATTCACAAGAGAAGACATGAACATTTATCGTAAATATACTTAAAACAAGATATCATTGATTGTCATGTCATCAAAAGAAATAGGATGCACTAGAATCGTCGTATTCTACTAAAAATGGTTAAAATGAAATGAGCTACAGTCATGCATCAATTGGTTATTACATATGATTGATGTTTGTTACGAAGAAGATTGCATTAAGTAAAAAATTTGAGGAGTAAGATTAAACACAAAGCATGCAAGATTGATAGTGGACCATATCTACATAACCTGGTGAACAGTAAATTTAAAAGAGATGTATGAAATGGATGATTTAAACCCAAGAAGCATGTTATAGTGGTGATGGACCATCCCTAATCATGACCTAGTATTGATATGAAGTTTAAAGATTTGATTTGTACGTTGCTGGACCATAACTGGCAAAGAACCATGCTTATGATTGGTATCATGAAAGGCTTTACCTTGGTGTAAGTATCCCAAATGGCTATGACTTAGTGGCATCCCTAGTAACACTACCTAAGAGTTATCTCGAGAGTGGGTGATGTACACACTCATCACCCTAGGTTCATCCGACGGCATTCAAGTATTAGATTAAATGATTTGATTTAGGTGATATGATTTAATCAATAAAAGGAATTATGCATATACATATTAGTTCAAGCATGCTAATAGGACTTCAGTGTTGCTGTTATGTTGTTTCATGAAATTGTTCTTTGATTAAATTACTATAACTGAAAGTTTATTATTCATTTGTTGTTTGTAAAAGGGAATGCAAGGACCCACGTGGTGGACTTGATACTTTTTCCTCATTGAGTGAATGGTGTTCACCCCTTCTTCTAGGTTCTTTTCCTTAGGTGGGTACTACGAGAAGATGAAGTATGTTGAACCATGTGATGAGGTTCAGGATGTGAAGCAGACTAAGTGAGGGCACACTGTAGCATCTTGAAAAATTGGCTGGTACTGGATTTTAATTCATGTTGTTCTTTTAAAATAATATGGATTGTTAAATTTGGATCATTATTTGTATATTGGTTTTTCTAGGATTATCGATTAATTATTCTAATTTGGTTTGATATTTTATTAATTGAAAAGATAAACTTTGAGAAGAAAAAGTTTTTACCTCATATTTCTTAAGTTATTTTTAATTAATTGCTTATTAACTTTGGGAAATTAAAATATTTTCCAAAATTAAGATTTATAAAATTAGGGTGTTATATTAATTGCAAAAATTTTAATATTCAAAGACATAGGCCATACTTGTTACGTTAAATTAAGTTTTATAAAATATTTATCATACTCAAGGTATTATTTGATAGTAAAATAGAACCAAGGACTACATGTTTGATGCAAAAAAAAAAACTTTAGAGGTAATCTAGAAGTTTTAGCCATTAAAGGTATGAATAACGAAAAACAAAACATATAATACTTGATTCTATATAGAATCAAGCTTGGAAAAATTTGCTGAAAAAAAAAGATTAATGGCAACTTAAGATCCCTTTTTGTGTTCCAGTGCTAATATAACTCCAATTAAACAAGCAAAACAAAATCAGGTTTTACTAAAAGAACAAAATAACTTATAATATAAGGGTTCAATATTTATGCACTTTCATATTTTTTTATAATATTCACATGTGTTGCACGTGAATCAAGTACTAAGTTATTTTTTACTCAAATAACTATAATTCTAATTATCTTTTTCAAAATAAATAGTATAAAAAATGGTTTTACTTTTTTAATTTAGATATATTTCTTATTAGTTTCATTTTCTATTTCTTTCATAGTTTTTTATTACATAATATTTCATCATAACTACCTTTATTTACGCCATCTATTATAATAGATAGCTTATTGTATTAGATTTCTATTTAATAATAATAATAATAATAATAATAATAGTACAATGTAGAATATATTATAGGTAATACTGGTAGAAAAAAACCTATAGAAGTTTTTTTTATTGTGCCTATAAAATTACTTTCTGGTATTTTTGATATCTTATCAAAGATGCCAAAATTCATCTTCTCTGTGTAAAACATTAATAGTATACAATTTTTTAAGAAAATATCTTTAGTCAATATATTAATAGTATTATATATTTAGAAATTTTATTAAAAAATTTAAGTTAGTAAATTTTATCTTAGGTTTTAAGGGTAAATTTCACCTATCATCCCTAAACTATCAAATGTTGTTTACTCATCCCTAAACTATATCCAGTGTCACTTAATCATCCCGCCGTCCGTCATAGCTGTTAAGGATTTATGGAAAAAAGATGTGGCTACTGATGTGACATGAAAAAATAACATAACTACTAATGTGGCATTACTTTTCCATCCATCTTTAACGGTCTAATAGACGTTAGGATAATTAAGTAACATTGGATATAGTTTGGGGATGATTAAGCAACATTTGATATTTTAGAGACAAATAAGCAACATTGGATATAGTTTAGGAACGTTCGATGGAATTTACCCAATTTTTAAACTTGATGGAATTTACCCAAGTTTTAAACTTTAGATTAAAAAAACTAATGATTAAAATGAAAATGTTATGAACAATTAAACATATTTACCATTAGCGTATTATCATAAGTTTGACTTTTTAAATAGACATAAGTTAAATTTTGAATAAAATTTTTTAGGTTCTATTCAAAATAAGAAAAAAGACATAAGCAAAGCCCACAGGTGGGACATTTGATAAGAAACTCAAGCAAAAACAAATTTATTTTAAAAAAGGTTAAATTCCACCAGTGTCCCAAAAATATATCCAATGTTGCTAATTCATCCCTAAACTATCAAATGTTGCTTAATCATCCCTAAACTATAGAAAATGTTATTTAATCATCATGTCATCTATCTTACCATTAAAAATAGATGGAAAAATGATGTTACATCTGCAGTCACATCATTTTTTCATGCCACATCAATAGCCACATCTTTTTTTCTATCCATCCTTAACAGTTGTGATAGACGACAAGATGATTAAACAACACTGGATATAGTTTAGGGATGATTAAGTAACATTTGGTAGTTTATGGATGAATTAGAAACATTACATATAGTTGAGGGACAACCAGTGGAGTTTACTCTTTAAAAAATCTGACACAAGTATGGGTCATGATGTCAAAGTACAGACTTAATAGGTAAACATTGAGTTTTTTCAAAGACATGTAACTATAAGTAACTATACATTACTCAAAAACCTTAGTTACCTTACTCTTAACTTTTAATCAAAATACACTTACCCCCAAGACTTCAAAATCTACACTTACCCTTTATTTTACGGCCGATTCAATGTTATTGTTTCAAATACTAATTATTTTTCCTTTTTATTTCTTTTAAAATACTAATATTAATTTCCTAATATGAAGCATAAGAGCTTGCCATCACTTTTTTTTTTAATTTTTTTGCTTTCTATAATTTTAGTGTTTTAAAATCTAATAAATAGGAAATAGAAAATTTGAGTCTCATTAACAAAGAGAAATAAAATAAAACTTAAGGATAAAAAGGTTGTCCAACATTTTGACCTATCTGTGCTTTTTATGAGTTTTATCATATTTAAAGCATTGATTTAAATATGCATAACTCTAAGGTTTTTGTTACTTTTAAGCTCCAATTAAAATACTTTGTTCAAGTTCAAAAGTACAAAAAATGGATAAATTTTTATGTTTAAGGACATGTTCAAAAAATATGTAAAAATTAATTAAGGACATATTTGTTACAAAAGTTTAACTTATTATGGCTATTTAAGATTTTTTTCACCATTAAAAGTTATATTTAATATATAGCTTTAAGTAAATGTACTAAATCTAAAAAATAGAATCATCCTCTTTTTCATTTATTGTTCTTTACTCTCTGTGTGAAAATTAGCAGTTTGACATAGCAAAAGTCTTATACCTTCTCAATATATGTCATAAGAATTTTCTTTTTCTAGGTAGATTGAAGTGTTAGGATGAAAAAATATTTATGATTGAGCAAGAAAAGCATTAATTACATTATCAATGTATGTTAAACTATTCTTGGCATATAAAACTAACTTGTAAGAAGAGAATCAAAGCATAAAACATCAACCATAAAAGCTTGAACGCAGCCATTAAGATAAAGATCCAATTCATTTAGCATTAAGCTGGATTAATCCAAATATGTTTTTATGGTTTTTTTTTTGGGATCAATATTGGCTAAAATAAAATTTGGTGTTCTAGTGCTAATATAACTTAAGAGTGTGGCAAATTAAGAGTTTCTTTTAGTGTTCTAGTGCTAATATAACTCCAATTAAATGGACAATGATAAAATTGGGTTTTAGTGAAAGAACAAAATAAGTTATAATATAAGGATAAAAAGTTCGTTCAATATTTATGCTTCTTTGTACTTTTTATAATATAAGATTTGCGGGTGACTTTACTAGGATGATGTGAATTTATTTTCTGAAAAGAAAACCATAAGCCTTTAAATCATTCAAGAAATTCAAAGTACTTGCAGAAAATGAAGGTGGACAATTCATCAAAATATTATGGACGGATCGAGCTAGAGAATATGCGTCTACAAAATTTGTTAAATTTTGCCAAGAAAATGGATTAAAAACAATTGATAGTTCCACGCACCTCGCAGCAGAAATGAAGTTGCAAAAAGTAGAAACAGCATAGTTGTTGAAATGGCTTGGAGTATGTTAAAAGATAAAGGAATTCCAAAGAGTGTTTGGGCAGAAGCAGTAAACACAGTAGTTTACATCCTGATTAGATGTTCGACACAAGCAGTTCTCTTCAAAACTCCATATAAAGCATGACATCATAGAAAATCCCAAGTGCAATAATTTAGAATATTTGGTTGTATAGTTTATGCTCATATCGATGCCTAGCAAAGAGAAAAGTTTGACCATAAAGGAGAAAAATATATCTTCACTGGATATAGCGATGAATCAAAAGGTTATCACTTATATAATCTAGACATAAACAAATTTATTATTACTCAAGATGTTATCTTTGATAAAGCAGAAACATGGAAATGGCAAGGAGACAATCATAGAGGACAAAAATAATTCAAACAATGGATCCTAAAGGATTTTAAGAAGATATTGGTACTAGATCTGACAAGACATATACTAAAGCCGGTCCATCTACCTCATTCCAACAAGATGAAGTATCATTAGATTATGATACACCTCCAAGATGAGTTTGAAGTTTAGAAAATATCTATGAAAATACTCAGAGATTATTTTTATTTGCATGTGAACTCTGGAGTTTTAAAGAAGATGCAAATGATGAATTGTAGACTAAAGCCATGGACGAAATTAAGATGATTGAGAAACACATAACATGGGACCTAGTTAAGATGCTGAAGGTAAAGATATTATTAGGCTGAAATGGGTCTACAAGACCAAGTACAATGAAGATGGATCAATTCAGAAGTATAAACCTTAGTTAGTTGCCAAAGGTTATTCACAATAACCGGGAATTGACTACAATAAAACACTTGCACTGATAGTGCCCATTGAGACAATCAAAATAGTTTTGGCATTAGTAGCCTTAATTGAATCAACTAGATATGAAATCAAATTTCTCAATGGAGAATCAGCAGAGAAAATATATGTAGGGCAGTCAAAAGGTTATAAAATTAAAAGGAATGAGCAAAAGGTTTACAAATTGCATAAAGCATTATATGAACTAGAGCAAGCCAAAATGAACCATCATTTTATGTGAAAAAGGAATGTACAAGTGACCTGTCTATAGTTTGCTTATATGTTGATGATCTTATATTTACAGGAACAAATCCAGAGATGATTGACCAATTCAAGAAGGCTATGATGAGAGAATATGAGATGATAGATTTAGGTCTCATAAAGTATTTCTTGAGAATTCAGATACAAAAATCAAAAGGTGAAATATTTATTTCACAAGAAAAATATACCCAAGATATGCTTAAAAAATTTCAGATGAGCAACTGTAATCATTCTTGCAGGACGTTCAATAAATGAGAAATTGAAATAAGATGATGGAGCACCAAAAGTGGATGCACATATTTACTGGAGTTTAGTTGGTTCTCTTATCTATTTGACGAATACAAGGCCAGATATAGTTTATCCAGTTATTCTGATTTCAAGATTTATGAATCAACTAAGTAAGTTGCACTTTGCAGTAACTAAAAGCATTCTTAGATATCTACAGGGTACTAAGAAGTTTGGGATTTGATTTGTCAAAGAAGTCGATAACAAATTAGTTGGATATATAAATATTGATTGGACAAGTTTGTCTGATGAACAAAAAAGAACATTAGGATACAAATTCAGCCTTGGAACAAAAACTATATCATAGGCATCTATGAAACAAAAAATTCTATCACTATCATCTATTGAAGCAAAATACATAGCCAGAACAGGCGTAACATGTGAAGCAATTTGGTTAAGAAAAATTCTAGCTAACTTGCAACAAAAATAAGATGGGCTGACAACCATTTATTGTGGCAATATGTCAGCAGTAGTGTTGATAAAAGATCCAGTATTTCATGCATGGACAAAGCATATTGAACTGCGGTATCATTTTGTTAGAGACTTGGTATAAAAATGATAGATTCAATTGAGGGTAAATGGCACCCATTGTCCTTGAGCTAAGGCCCATGTTTCGGATTCATCCTGGAACCAAAAAATATTATACCATTTGTCCTCTAACTATGAAAATGATGCACTATTCATCCCACCATCAAATTTCCTATTAAAATGGATGGAAAAAAATGTGAAAACTAAGTTTTAACCCTCGAAAAACTTTCCATTTGTCTTAGAAATCTCAAAACTTTTACATCTTACAATCAAACTACCTTTTCCACTTTCTTTCAACCATTTAACCCAAACCCATTGTTTTCCTTCAACCATTTTCTTCTTCTTCCCACCAAAACCTTGTTCGGACTATATTTATTTTTTATTACTTGTATATAATCACTATCTAGAGGGCACATGATTAAACTACTTAATGTCTCTTTGTTTCAAGTATAATTAATAATGTATCGAAAGTATTTAGTTTTTATAATATCTTATCTATATTTTTTCAAATTAAAAACTAAATCAAAATTTTATACTTTAAAATATTATTCAAGTGGTTATTAAAAATATATAGTATTAACTTTCAAGTAATATTAATTGTGTTGAAAAAAATAGTATTAACTTGTATTTGATAATGAATCCAAAATATTTATCTTTAACGTAATAAATTATTTTTTTAACAAAATTGAAAACAACGCTTATTGATATCTTTGATATTATATCATTTATTTATTACACCTATTCATTTTATTTTGCATAATTTTTTATTTTTTATTTTTTGAATAGCAAGATGAAATTTATTAAAATATTCAACAGTTATTTTAGTTTATACTCGTCTTTTACTTGGCAAAAGTAACTGTGAGTAAGGGCAGGGTAGCAAATCTATTTCTTCTGTGTAAATAAAAGACGAGAGTATGGAAACAATTTCTCACATGTCTACATGTGTTGGATCTATAGAAGTAGAAGTCTCAACAACATTAATGGCCCAAGTTGAGGTGATTTAAAGGGCCTTAGGCATATTACGCAAAACAAAAGAAAATTGTGTATGAAAAAGGAATTATTTGAGACAAATCTCTTATTCACACTCAGTAATCTCAAGCAGGCTGAGGATACCCCAAGCATATCAAATACCAAACTCAACAGTCATAAAA
The DNA here is from genome assembly GCA_005392925.1 of Aquilaria sinensis. NCBI lineage: Eukaryota > Viridiplantae > Streptophyta > Magnoliopsida > Malvales > Thymelaeaceae > Aquilaria > Aquilaria sinensis. The sequence continues at coordinate 37,919 of SMDT01003184.1, read as the reverse complement.
ATCTAAACAAAAGAAAGAGAAATCCAATTCAGACTCATTATTTTTTTTCAAAAAAATTAATATTATTTGAAAGTTAATATTATATATTTTTAATATCCCCTTGAATAATATTTTAAAGTGTAATGTTTTGATTAAGTTTTTAATTTGAAAAAATATAGACCAAATACTATAAAAACTAAATACTTTCAATATATTATTAATTATACGTGAAACAAACAGATACTAAGTAGTTTAATCCTACGCTATCTAGATAGTGGTTATATCCAAGTAATAAAAAATAAATATAGTCCGGACAAGATTTTGGTGGGAAGAACACGAAAATGGTTGAAGGAAAACTATGTGTTCGAGTTAAATGATTGAAAGAAAGTGGAGAAGGTAGTTTGATTGCAAGATGTAAAAGTTTTTATGTTTCTAACGCAAATGGAAAGTTTTTTTAGGGTTAAAACTTGTTTTTCATGTTTTTTTCCATTTATTTTAACGGGAAATTTGACGCCGGGATGAATAGTGCAATATTTTCATAGTTAGAAGATAAACGATATAACATTTTTTAGTTTCAAGATGAAGCTGCAACATGGGTCTTAGTTTAAGGATGATGAGTGTCATTTACCCTTAAGTTAAAGTATATCAATTCAAAAGATCAACTAGCAGATATTTTTAAAAGGACAGTCATGAGAGAAAAATTATTGAAGTTTCAAGAGGAAGCAAAAATTATAAATTAAGAGAGGTATTGAAAATAATAATTTTTAATTTTTGCTTGGAAGAAAATGCTAGACAAAGTGAGGCTGCACAAGAAAGTTTCTTAAGAGCCAAGAAAGTAGGTACAATCAAAGGACAACTAACATTTTTTAAGAAAAGTGAGGCAGCAATATTTTAATTGTTTATCCAGCCATTTAATGATTCTACTTTCAATTGTACTTGATAATGGCGGTGCTTTCACAAAGACAAGTTGTAAGCTTTCTTAATTAGTTACTAAGTAAATGTATAATAATTGTGATTGGTTAGCTTAGTTAAAAGTCATGAAGCCACCCGTAGTTAAGAGTCAAATTCCATCTTGCTTATCAAACTTTTCTTCCAATTCTTCTTCTGGAAGTTAATTCTAAGGCTCTATAAAAAGCCTTCCGTGTAATTATTCTTATGTATTGTAATATTGTCCCCATGAGATAAAAAGTTTAAAATTTTCTCCTCTTTCTCTCCAATCTTCTTTGCCTAGTTTCCCCAAATTTCTTAAATTTATCTTCTTGCGCCCAACAAATTTGGTATCAAAACCAGGTTTTAACAATAGCCGCAAGTGGTAAAGCTATGTTCTATTACCCACAATCTCTCATTTCTATATTTAAATGTGAGAACTGTGAATTTTAGAGCAACTAGATGAGGACATTATTCATCTCCAATGATTTTTGAGAGTTGGTAGAATCTAGTTTCAAAGAACCATCTAGTCCAAAAGCATTTATTAGTTAGACCAAAGCACAGAAAAAATAATACATGCAAAATGAGCAAAGGGATGTAAAAGCATTACTCAATATTCACTAAGGATTTAGTAAAACAATATTTTCACATATCATGGGTGCTAAGAGATCAAAAGATGCTTGGGACATATTGAAGAAATAATTTGGTGGCCAAGTAAAAGTGATCTCCACAAAATTGTAAAATTTATAGAGGAACTTTGACATCCTATCAATGAAAGATGCAGAGAGTATTCAAAATTTTTCTTCAAGAGCAATAAAATCATAAATCAAATCAAGAGTTTGAGTGACAACATTAAAGATAGAAAGATCGATGAGAAGATCTTGGTATTGTTGCAGCAATTGAAGAATTCAAAGATTTATCAAAATTAACAATTCATGATTTAATTGGTTCTCTAGAAGCACATAAGAGGAGAATGTACATATTCTCAAGCCAAACAATAGGACAGGCTTTCCAATCAAAGATGAACATAACAGGCAATACCAAGCAAAATAATCAAGGCAAGGTGGAGATTCATTCCAAAATAGAGGAAGAGGATATCGAGACCGAGGTCATTGCCATGGTATAGGAAATTGAAACGATTTCAACCAAAGAAATTACCCAAGCCTAAAATTGCAATATTTGTGGAAAGATAAAATAAAAGATTGCAGATTCAAGTCACTACTAAAATTCTTCAGTTTACCAACTGCCAGTTACCAACTGCTGCACGTTGGTAAACTGAATTCACCAACGCGGAGCCGTTGGTAAGTGTACGTTGGTATTCGATTCGTTGGAAATTTTTTTACTAACGCGCAAAAAAAAAACACGTTGGTAAATTCCAAAGTGTACACGTTGGTAAAATGCACGTTGGTAATTACCAATGGTCAGGAACCGGGCTTGGTTTCCAATGCGTAGTTATAGTTACCAACTGTCCAGCGCATTGGTAATTACCAACTGCCGTGCAGTTGGTAATTACCAACTGCATGATATGACAGTTGGTAGGAGACCGCGTTGGTAATTACCAACTTACAGCAGTTGGTAAGGGGGTTGGTAATTACCAACGTGCGTCAAAGTTGGTAATTACCAACGCGTGCGAGTTGGTAGCAAGCCGTTGGTAATTACCAACTTGCATACACGTTGGTAAGTATGTTGGTAAGTACCAACGCGGATGACAGTTGGTAATTACCAACTAGTGCGAGTTGGTAAACGGCGGTTGGTAGTTACCAACGCGCGCGCAAGTTGGTAATGTACTTTCAGTTCCAGGCTGTGGTTGTTACGGGTTTTTCCCTGTTTGAAACAAGTTCAAAACGGACATACCAATTCCAAAGTTCCCCCAGCCTTGCTCAGCAATCAAAATTACATAGATAGGCACACATAATTTCCATCAAATATTCTCTAATACACCATAATTAAAACAAGTACATATATGTCTGGAACAAACCATACAACATTCAACAGATTACACATCTCAGTAATTTCAACTGAGTCTTTAGGTCTAACAATTATTGTCTAAGTCTGATAATACAAGAAATTATGAAATGATTTACCTAGTGAAGAAGACCATCACGGAGTCCCGACTATCTCCTCATCCTCCGGGTCCGAGTCATCAGGATACTGTGGAACTTGTTGAGCCGGCGGGCACGAAAGGTTTAGCGAACGACAAATAATCTCCAACTGAGCCCGGTTCGCCTCCAATGCGGCTCTATTCGCCTCCATCTCTGATCTCTATCTCCTCTTAATTCTCTCGAGCTTCCTCTCGTACTCGGCATCCCTTCGCGCATTCTCCTCCACCATCATCATCTGTACTTGCTCGTTGAATTGCGGTGTCTGTGTGATGTCGAGAGGTGGGATGGCACCTGGCAGTCGACGGCCCATTATAACATACTGCTCATATCCTAATCCAAAAACATGCCCTCTCATTCTCCCGCTAGATGCAGTACTAATTATTGCACGTTCATCAATTGGCTCTAATCCATCCTCATGTTGTGTTTGCTCCTCAATCTCAGCACTGATACGAGTCTACAGAAACATATTAACACATTTGAGCCAGACATTATTGGTAAAACATGGTAAGTATCTTAAGAATAGTTTACAACAAAAAGGTTTAATACTTACAGCAACTTCTTCACGGCGCTTACTAACATATTTCCCGTTCTTCATTTTATGTGTTGCTTGAAGGACTTTAAACAAGCCAGGGTCCTTCTTTTCTGGATCTCTCTCTCTCTAATTGAATGAAACGTAAGATTAATAGGTAATTTAAGTTCATTATTTACTTAAATGTAAAATGAAAGAACATTTACGAGATATATACCATTTGGTCTCGATGTGCAGACATCGAGATAGATCCCCCTACATATGTCACGCTGTAAGAGCCAGACTGTGAATCCTCATCATTCACTATTGCTCGCATTGCCTTGAATCTAGCGAACTTCTTAATGAACTCCGGACTGGCCCAATATGCCTCCATTTTCGCATATGCAGCATCCGACATAAAGTTTTCCTTTGGTCGACGTTTAACAGGATCCTTGACACGTCGGATTTCTGACATCATGCTTCTGTAATGTTGTGCTCCCAAGATATTCCACACCCGATACACCTCATTATGGTGTATCAGATCCCACTCACAGCTCCTCTGTACAGGTTAATATTTGTAAACTATTAGCATGAAAAAAACAAGTAGTTTTTTTTTACATTAATACATCATTATCATACTAATATACGTGTTATACCTCAAAAACACGCCACCATTGCTGAAGGTCTGATGGAGAGACGGAGGACCAATCAGAATAGGGTTTGAAATGTGTGGTGCAACATGGTGTCACTAACCGTGTCGCTGCAGCTGGAATGAATCTGCACATCTTTAATGATTACTTAGTTATATGTCGATGATTCACAGTAATGTAAGTAACATTACTATTTTTAGAACGTTTGTAGGATATTCATCACTTACGTGTTACCATGTGGGGATATCCTCATCCGCGCTCGGGCTGGTGTCTGTGACATCGATGATAGGATGTCATCAATATGTATATCCTCATCTGATGGATGAGTCGTCAGTATCGGGTGCCGAACATGGCGCGCACCAGATCCATGTGCAGATGTCGTGCCTCCACCGCCGTCAGATTGGTGCTCATGTGAGTGGACGTGCGTCGTTGGCACTATTGTGTCCTGCGTCTCTACACCGACATCGTCTTGTTCCCGGGATGAAGAACCCATCCTCTGTCGAGCATTAAGTATTGGCTCCATGACCTCCTTAAACTGCGCAAATGGTCCTTTCCCAGGTCGGTGCTTATAGCTGTTATCCTCTTTACGCGGCATCTGTACTAATTATTATCTAAGTAAGAAAATTAAACATAACATATGTTTACTGACATGAATTGTTGAGTATTAGAGGTACATAAATTTACCAAATATGTTCTATACATTACTAATGACTCGTGATCATTTACACATGGTAACTATTATCTTCATTCATTTGACCCAGTGCTTCCATTATCGTGAAACTCCTCATTTTCTTCAGTGTCACTGTCATCGGATAGAAACTCCTCATCATCATCTGTATCGTCATTAGAACCCCCCTCCTCAAGTAAATCTTCTTCAATATCATCACCGACACCCGGGTCAGCTAACTCCTCAACTGGGTCATCTTCAATTCTTTGACAACTCACGGATCCACTATCTTGATAAACGTCATCCTTGTCAACAATTGCATACTGGATTATCCACCTAGGTTTTATCTTCATAACAACTGACCACCCGTTTTTGTCACGTGACTTTGTCGGATATGGTGTGTAGTAAACTTGGTCAACTTGTGATGCTAGAATGAAAGGATCAAACTTCTGATATCTGCGGCTATCCCGGATCTCAACTAACCCAAACTGTTTATGCATTCGAGTTCCACGTTCAGGTGTTGGGTCAAACCAGTTGCACCTAAACAAGACAACATTCTTATGTGGATAGCCAGGATATTCGAGTTGAATGACTTCTTCTAATATACCATAAAAATCACATTCAACTTCGCTTAAACCCGTGCTTCGTATGCAGACTCCACTATTAAATGTTGATTTGTCCTTGCCCCATTCACTTATGTGAAACTTGTACCCATTTGTGAAATAAACCGGCCATGTCTCTACCCGACGTGAGGGTCCACATGCAACATCCCACAAGATGTTATCGACAATATTGTTACCTGGGTCATCAACCTATGTAAAACATTTTCATTTTAGGACAATATATCTAGAAGTTTATAACTTAACATATTGCAATACATAGTGACTAAAATTTTGCGTACATAGTGTCGGAGCCAGCTTGAGAAATTGTTTTCAATGTGTATGTCCATCTCAGACATGGTTATATCGGGTGCAGTTTCCCTTACCATGTCCACAAACATACTGTGAGCAAATACAGAAAGGAGGAAAATATGTTAGTTTCGTCAGATGATTAGTACTGAACTTCAAAATAATCAAAGTACTGGATGATCATTAACGATGACTTACTTTAGATATGGCCTGATCTCAGCACAGTTTAGAAGAACGTATGTGGTTGCAAGTCTGAGTTCATCGTCCGTGAGGAATCTATATCTACATGCACCATATGGACGTCCCGGAAAGGTGAATATGGACCACAACTCACCATTACATGGGACAGGACCACCATCATCATTTCGCGGTACTCGGTTCATCATGGAGGGAACATGGGATTCAAAGTAATGAGAGCAAAAGATGGAAGTCTCCTCTATAAGGTATGCTTCACATATCGATCCCTCAACATGAGCAGTATTAGAAACCTTCATTTTTAGGTCATGCATGCACCGCTCAAATTTATACATCCATCGGTACTGAACAGGTCCTCCAACCCTTGCTTCATATGGCAAGTGAACTGGGAGATGCTCCATGACATCAAAAAACCCGGGAGGAAAAATTCTCTCAAGCTTACAAATTATAATTGGAATATTGGCCTCCAACGCCAACAAGTGATTATCATGAAGCTCTGCAGAGCACAAGTCTCTAAAGAATAGGCTTAACTCCGTTAATGGCTTCCATATATTCTCGGGAAGCGTTTCAAGGGCAATGGGGAGAAGCCTTTGCATCATAACATGGCAATCATGACTCTTCATGCCATACATATTGCAACCAGAGGTACCAACACATCTCCCAAGATTCGGGGCATATCCATCAGGGAGTCGTAAAGATTTTACCCAAGCGATCACATCTTGCCTTTGGTTAACATCAAATGTGAACCTCACCTTTGGTTTGAATGAACAACCATCATCAAGAGGAACCATGTTTAACTCCGACCGATTAAAAAAAATTTCGAGGTCCTTCTGTGCTTTAACATTATCTTTCGTTTTGTTCTTAACATCCATCACAGTATTCCATATATTCTCAAACACATTCTTCTCAATATGCATGACATCAAGATTATGTCGGATTAAGTTCGTGGCCCAATATGGTAACTCCCAAAAAATGCTTCGCTTCGTCCAATTATGTGATTTCCCATAATCGCACGGGCGATGTTGTGGACCATCTTTACCAATTGATGGAATCCAGGAGATTCTTTCAAATATAGCCTCACCTGATAAGCGCTCGGGAGGCAATGACTTCTCTGATTTCCCCTTCTTAAAACAAGTACAATTTCTTCTATATGGGTGGTTCCGGCCAAGAAATTGCCGGTGACAGTCGAAAAAAGAAATTTTTCCGCCATACTTAAGTTGGAATGCCTTACTTTCGCCCATACAAATAGGGCAAGACAATCGCCCATGTGTCATCCATCCTGAAAGCATGCCATAAGCCGGAAAGTCATTTATGGTCCACATTAATGCTGCTCGCAGAATAAAATTTTCTTTCAATGACACATCCCATGTTTCAACGCCATCAAACCACAGATGTCGTAGCTCTTCTATTAGAGGTTGTAGATAAACATCAATCTTATGATTTGGGCTACGTGGACCTGGAATCAACAACGAAAGGAACATATAGGGTTTTTTCATGCACATCCAAGGGGGCAAATTATACGGAGTAACGATAACAGGCCAACAAGAGTATTGTTTTCCAGATGGTCCAAAAGGGGTAAATTCATCGGCACACAACCCTAATTGGACATTTCGTGCTTCCGAAGCAAACCATGGGTAGGTCCGATCAAAATGTTTCCAAGCTTCACCATCTGATGGATGTTTGATAACACCTGGGATTTGTTTTTGCTCCTTATGCCACCTCATCTGCTCTGCTATTGACATTGACGCAAATAAGCGTTGAAGCCAAGGGCTTAGTGGTAAACAATGCATGGTTTTTCTAGGTCGATCTTTACTTCCACCACCATTTTTTGGCTTATATCTCTCACTTCCACAGTACTTACAAACACGAAGATTACTTTCATCTTTCCAGAACAACATGCAATCATTAACACAGACGTCAATCTTCTGGTGAGACAGGCCCAACTGGGAAACTAATTTCTTCGTTTCAAACCAATTTGATGGCATCTTACTATCTGTAGGTTGAGTCTCTTTCATCAGTTAGGCAGTGCCATTAAAACATGCTCGTGACATGTGATACTCAGACTTAAGGTTAAGAAGACGGACAACAGTAGATAACTCAGAATGATTTTCGCACCCATCCCATAGAGGGGTTGATGCTGAATTCAATAGATTAAAAAAATTTTGTGCACTTTCATTCGGCTGCGCAACATTGTCTTCCGGAAATTGTGAGAAATTAGGCCCAACGGCATCTAATACCATCCTTTCGTATGGATTCGTCGAAGACCCCTGGTCAAACTGATCAAAGCCACACACACCCGGGTCTGTATCTGATGCTACATTAAATGGCTCTCCATGAGCCGTCCAATTCAAGTAAAAAGGCTTAAACCCCCATTTGTACAGATGAACTCTAACCTCGTCACACTCTTTAAATCGCAAATTCTTACACTTCCGACAAGGACAGCGAATGCATAACCCGCTCATTGTTTCAGGATGAGAGACAGCAAATGATATAAATTCATCAACCCCAGACTCCCACTCTTGTGTGTACCCCGTTCGGCCAGGCAAGAAACGGTTACTGTACATCCAACTACGGCCCGACTCCATTACAAACGAAATCTGTTCCTAATCGTATAAAAGACATATATAGTCATCAAAGAACGCAATCACGAAACTATTAATAATCAGGCGTACCCTTCCCAGATATTATAATTGTTATTATTATGTGCCATGCATATAAACATTATTACTATCAGTATTATTATGGGTATTATTATTACTCAAATTTAAGTACTATGGGTATTATTGTACTTGGTTCTATAATTATTGTAAATATTATGTATAATAACAATTTGAATTTTTTTAAGTATTGTCAAAGTTATTATTATTTATATAATAATAATAATTATTATTATTATTTATGACTGTGTCATGCATATAAGTATAATAATTATGATATAATAATAATAATAATAATATACATAACTAGTAGTAGTATTATTATGGGTATTATTATTACTCAAATTTAAGTACTATGGGTATTATTGTACTTTGTTTTATAATTAATTTAATTATTATGTATTGTTACTATTTGTATTTTTTTAAGTAGTATAAATATTATTCTTTTATAATAATAATAATAATAATAATAATAATAATAATAATAATAATAATAATAATAATAATAATTATTATTATTATTATTATTATTATTATTATTATTATTATATTATTATTATTATTATGACTATCCCATGCATATAAGTATAATTATTATGATGTAATAATAATAATTACATACATTATTACTATCAGTATTATTATGGGTATTATTATTACTCAAATTTAAGTACTATGGGTATTATTGTACTTGGTTCTATAATTATTTTAATGATTATGTATAATTAGTATTTGTATTTTTTTAAGTATTGTAAAAGTTATTCTTATATAATAATAATAATAATAATAATAATAATTATTATTAATAATAATTATTATATGACTGTGCCATGCATATAAGTATAATTATTATGATGTAATAATAATAATTAATTTAAATACATTATTTTTATCATTATTATTATGGGTATTATTATTAGTCAAATTTAATTACTATGGGTATTATTGTACATGCTTCAATAATTATTTTAATTATTATGTATAATTAGTATTTGTAATTTTTTAAGTCTTATTAATATTATTATTGTTATTATAATAATTATTATACTTATTATTATTATAATTATTATTACTAATATTATTAATATTATTGTTATGACTGTGCCATGCTTATAAGTAAAATTATTATGATGTTCCATGCATATAATTAAAATTATTTTTAGTATGATTATTATTATAATCATCATCAATAAAATTATTTTTATTATTATTATTATTCTTCTTCATATTATTGTTATTATTAAACGTATTATTACATTATTATTATTAACATTCTTATTGTTCTTAGTATTAACGTTATAACATTGAACATATCATACTTAATTAATATTACTTAGGTTCATTACTATTATTTTATAAGTTACTACTACTCCTCTCGTACACATATTAATTAATTATTATTATTACTCTTATTATTTTGATATTATTGGTACATCTTATTATTATTATTATTACACCATGACATAATATAACCATTTACACTAAATCACTCCAACTAAACCATAACTAAACCTATTAGCATCAAAATATACAAATAATCATTCCATAAAATAATCTATATCATAAACTAAAAATATCTACCTTTAACATAATTAAATACAACACACAAAGAAATTGCATATTCACTCTAATCCATCACAAAAATATCCACAGATAACAAATAATTAACATAAATGAATTGACAAATACCAACAACTATGTTCGAACCATAGTGACAACACATAATTTTTATTATCAATATTAATAATTAAAAACAATTTCCCTTCAGAAATCCCGTTTTCATTTCGGAGCAAAAAAATAAAAAAAGAAAAAACGAAACTTACCTCGAACCACTTCCAAAGGAGAGGAAAAACAATGCGTACGTCTTCAAGCTCACAGATGAAGGGAGGAACTGAAAAAATTGGGGGGGGGGACTTAATATCAAGGAAAATAGAAGAAATTTTTGAAAATGAAACAAAAGCGTAAATCTACACGCTTACCTGCTAATCTGGCACCAGATCCGTGAAATGGGGTGCGAAATGGGTCAAGATACTGTCACCGACGTCCGACGGGAGCAATGGCAATTTCGCGGCGGCAGAGAGCAGCTGGAGGATGAGTTTTGGTTGTAGACGCGAATGAAGGGGCTGGAGGAAGAAGATGAACTTTTAAATTGCAATTACCAACGGCCCAGCCGTTGGTAAATAAACAAATGAAACGCAGCGTTTTAGTTAATAATTACCAACGGCTAAGTTGTTGGTAATAAAGCCCACAAACCAGGCCCATTTCCAGAGCCCAAACTACCAACGCGTGCACGTTGGAAATATTACCAACGGCTATGCAATTGGAAAAAAACCTAGCCCAGATCTCAATATCTACCAACGCGTGCACGTTGAAAATAAGTTACCAATGGTTCTACATGTTGATATTTAATTGAGCAGTTGGTAATTAGGTATTATTTAGTAGTGAGTGTCAACATTGCAAAAACCCGAACTATTCAGATAAAGATTATTGGTACAAAGATCAAAACAACAAAGTGAATTTTTTAGAACAACATGAAAAAGGTGAAGTATTTTACTCTTGTTAAAGTGCTGAGAAAGAATCAGGTACTGTATGGTATATAGATAGTGGTTGCAGCAATCATATGACCAGAGATAAGAAAAGCTTTACAAAGTTGTATAAAAATTATTTTTCAAAAGTAAAACTTGATATTAAAGGCAAAGAAGTTATAGCATGTGAAGCAATGGAGGTAGTGGGGAAGCCATTTTCATTTGCCGTGGAGGTAGTGGAGAAGCCACGTCTTCCAAAGGGCTACTTTGGGAATACGGTTGCAAAAGCAAACACAATCTGTCTGGCAGGTGAGCTAGTGGAGAAGCCACCTCTTCCGATGGGGCTACTTTGGGAATGGGGTTGCAATGGCAAGCACAATCTGTCATGCAGGTGAGCTAGTGGAGAAGCCATATTCATTTTCCGTGGGTCATGTTGAGGATGCGATCAAGATGATCACGGATCGTTACCTGAGATCGAGCATCGATTATTTTGAAGTCACAAGACCTGGACATTGTACGTCTTCAACTCTGGTGATCACGTCCTGGACTAGACTGCCCTCCACACAGCGGACTTTGGTTGGGGCGAGTCTGTTTGATTCGGGCCAACTGACTTGCCGGGCGACGAACTCGTACTCTTCCTTGCCCATGGGAAGGACAGAAAAACGATAAGAGTGCTTGTGGGCTTGCCTGCTTCTGCCATGAAAATCTTCCAGCAGGAACTGATGCAAGATTAATTCAGAGGAATATTGGTGTCTGCTTTGATTGGAAATATTGCCTGTATATGATTTTCTTTGTTGGGAAGTGAACTTTCATATTTTGTGCAAAGATTTATACCTGATGCATGGTATCCCTCACGCACTAGATATATACATATGCAAGAATATATATATTTTGTGTAAAGATCGATTTATACGGTATACCATATCGCATTTTCTGGTCTTTGATTACTGGTTAAAGAGAGTTGTAATTTGATATGTAATCATAACATTTATACGTGGGGTGGCAACCCAACCCTTGTGATGGCCTCCTTGTAGCCTAGATACTTGCAAGCTCCAATGGAATCCTTCACATGAGAGAACGTTGGTAAAGGCGGTTTGTAATGAATGCGTTGGAAATTATTTTATCAATGGCAAAATTTGAGTCATTGGTAATTTCCAACTTTTACCTGATGATAAACGAGTCATTGGTAATCATCAACTGTTTAAGGTCGGAGGCTTTGTAGTAACGATCAAACTTTTACTAACATATTATGTTGTTAATAGCAAACAAGGTGTTTGACTAATAACATTGGTGTATATCAATATGTTTGATTGTTAGTAATTTACCAACGATCAAAATCATTGGTATTTTTTTTTATATTAAAAAAAATTAAAGCAATTTCTTAATGTAAACCTATTGGAAACTGCCTTTTTAAATATATATATATATATATATATATATATATATATATATATATATATATATATATATATATATATAAAGTAAAAAAATAAAATATATTTTTGTAAATAAAAAATTAAAATGATTTCTAAGCAAATATCAAAAGAATTAAAAACCAATTTGAAACAACTTTAAATTACACAAAGAACTAAATAAAACCATTAACACAATACAGCAATTACATGGTGAAAAGTGAAAATAAAAAAGTACGAGGCTTAACTGTAAATTCACCAACTTTTAGGGCAAACCAAAAGAAGGCCAACATGGCCATTTGACCTTTGCTAATCCCACACGGTTTCTGCACAAGTTCCTTTTCCCTGAACATATAAAAGACAGCCAACATGAATAACATGAATTAATAAATGTTCATAAGGCCCACATCAGGCCCATATACGTACATGGTCTACTTTTAAAGGGTCTAGTGGTGTTTGAGCCGAAACCAGCAAGTGTAAAGACAATAGAAGCCCTAAACTAAGAATGACGTTTAGGTATTGTTGCACTAGGACTCTAACAAACGCATTACACACTACTTGGTATGCAAACCGTGTGAGCACGTGCTCCAATTGCGTCCTTTAAACTAAGTGTATGCTGCAAAATAACGAAGGTGAAGATTAAATCTTGGAAATAAAACGCAAAACAGCTGGGAGCCGACCAAGCCCTTGTAGGGAGCTCTGGGTGCGCCCTTGGCATGCCCTTGGAACGGTAGCGAGCTCCTTGGGATCCATAGGGTGTTCCTGGCCTTTGAACGTCACACAAATTCAAGAATTTGACCTAATAATCCAAGTTCTGCCCCTTTGAGTTGTTTTGTACATCCCCAACCTTAAATTCTTCAACATGCTCCAACAATGAACAAATTAAGTGCATGTTGTATCTTTCGGGTCCTCTTTCTTGTAATAGGTCCAACATTGATCGCCAATAGGTCCTTAGCCTTCCTTGAAGCTACATGTTTCATGCTAGTTGGCCGTCCATCACCCAGTTGACTGCGATGCCCAGGCCCAGCCAACATGCCCAATAAATTTTTATGTTATATGGTGGGAATGTATATATGGTTAGCAAGAATATGTGCTTAGTGACTAGGGAACATAAAAGTTTGGCATAGAATACGTTCACGGTTTGGATTCAATGTTTTCTAGGCCCAGTAGCTTTTTAGGTTATATAATGGGTGGGACGTATAAATAGTCAGATAAAATATGTAGTTGGTGATTAGGGAACATGAATAATTTGGTATAAAAGAAGTTTGTAGTTTGGACTCAATGTTTTTTAGGCTCAATAACTTCTTAAGTTATATTGTGGAAGTTCACTGTTTGGAATCTTTTCTAGGGCCAAAACCTTTTGAAGTGATATAGTTGGAACGTATAAATGCTTAGAAAGAACATGTAATAAGTGCTTAGAAAGTAAGAAAAATTTGGCATAAAAGAAGTTCGTTGTTTGAATTTGAATTTGACAAAGAAACAATTATATACGTCAAGAGAACAATAAGCAACTGACATTGAACAATTACCATATAGCACACAGTTATTAATTATAAAAAAAACACGTATACTTAGCATGGAACAACAAAATAATGCAAAGGAAGAACTATATTAAAAAAGAACATAAATCATCTAACAAAGAACAACTACTATTGGAATAGCTAACATATATAAGTATTAAATATTAAAACAAACAAATAGAGTTGTCAAGGAACAACTATATTCGCCAATAAAACATGAAGCATCCAATAAGGAATGACTACTATAGGCATAGCAAGTAGTTATTAATTATCAAAAGAAACATATGGATTTGTTAGAAAATAACAAGATGAGATAATAAAATAACTATATTCAGTAAGAAAACAAAAATCATCTAACAAAGAACAACTAGCAAGTGAACATTAAATAACAAAGAAATATGTAGATTGTCAGGAAATAGTTATATGTGTCAAAGGACCAACTAAATTAGCTATAGAACAAGACTAATCTAATGAAGAATTCCTTCAACATAGCAATCAGTCATGGCGTGATAGTATTATTGTAATTTATAAGAAATTGAGACGTGCCATATATTAGGGTGTTGTAGCATGATGACATAGTTGAAATTTATATGAACTTGAGGTGCAATAGTGGTTTTATAAATAATAGGATGTTGAGGCGTATGTCTTGCACCCAAACAAATAGCACAGCTACTCTTAATATTAATAATACTAATAATGAATTGGAGTTTTGACATTGACAATGACATCCCTTTATTTTATACCTTAATTTTGAATTTGTAATTAACAAAAACGTTACTTTATGCTGGGTAATTTCTCAAAATTATAAAGCTTGAGGACTCAATATGCAATTGACAAGTTTGGAGATTAATCGCCGAGAGTTGTGCTCCGGTTTTTGAGTGGGGTTATTTTTCGTTTGTTGCAAAGTAATGGCATGTGTGCGTATTTTATTTTATAATTTATTGCATATTGGTCACAAATTTTATGCAGACACAGAAACTTGATTTATAAAAAATAAAACTAATAGTTTAAATTATTAATTAACTATGAGAAAATTATGTCACCCATTTAAATTTATTTAAAAATAATTATTGTACATTTTAAATTTGTTAACTCTTACAAATTATCTAACACTAACTTTTTAAATTCCAATTTAAATTATTTAGTAACTATTTTTTCATAAATTCAAAATATGTAATAATTTTTTAATAATTCATAAACAATTTAAATTTTAAACTATCAGTTTTTCTTCTTTGTAAATTGAGTTTCTATACCTGCCTAGGGCTAAGACTAATATGCAAAGAATTATAAAGATTTAGAACCAATTTATAACAAAATGAAGGTTGTGGACCAATATATAACAAAATAAAGGTTGCGGACCAATGATTAGGCCTCAATTGTCTACAATCTTGAACTTATGATCCAGCCCAATTGAGAGATGTAGGAGACCAAATTTGAATCACAAATAAAATTAGTTCCAGCATTCATGCATCTGATGCCCTTTCACGAGAAAAATCATATCCAGAGTTACGAATGCCAAAATTGAGGGATTCTAAAGCCATATAAAAGCCAACACATAAATCTTCAACTTTACTTTATATACTGAGAGCCAATTTTATCATTTTAATTGCTGAAATTTGGTTACAAGTGAGACCATCTATTCTGCCGCTTGTTGAAAAACAGTTTTAGTAGAAAATCATAACTTAAACTATAACTATCAGTTTTGAATAAGCAAGCTATAGTTTTAAAGTAGAAGAAGAGATCTACAAATTTGTGCTTTGAAGAAGAGCTAAACTGAGTATGGTGGCAAAAGATTTAGAAGAAGTTTGAAGTATGGTGGTTAAAAATTTAGAAGAAGTTTAAGCTCCTTTTATTGATTTGTGTTTCACCTATCATTACTATTACACCAACCATTACTATTTCACCTACATCAGCCCTAAGGCTCTATAAATAGGTAGTGGGGGGAGGATGTAATCAAACAGATTTTTAGGCAAAGTTAGAGTTCTTGTATCAAAGTTATTCTTTCTTCTGTGATCTTATCCTTATTATTCAATGTAGAGGCTCTATTCAAGGTGTTTTCTTCTTTTTCTTCCTTTGATATTTCAATCTATGCCTATTTCATTTTTATACATATTGTTTACTCTTATCATGGCTAACTAATTTTTATTTTACTAAGGTGAAAGGGTGAAGCTTTTGGTATAAAGGTTAGACTAATTTAAATGGATCTTAATGATATTGGTATTTACTTTCTTAATCAATTTAACTATCCTTGTTATTAAGTAAGAGTTTTAATTCATCGTAATTGATTATTGGCACAAAATTTACTTGATTTCTTATATAGGGTGTGGCTCTACCAACTATGATATGTTGGAATCTTAAATTATTGTGGACAAAGATTAACATGATGAATACTTGAACCCATTAACAAGTGTTGATGTTATAGGATCAATGAAAAATAATACTAACTCGTGCTTAATATTTTTAGAATTTGATTACTAAATTCCCCGATTAAGACCTCATTTATGTATGGATCTCAATTGAGTGTCAAGATGAGTTAAAATTAATCATAACTGATATACCAAAAGTGGAACCCCAAACCTTAACTATTTCTTTGAATTAGAGTTTTAATCCACACTTGTTCTCTCATTGCACAAAAAAAAAAAAATTATTAAAAATTTATAATTTTTATTTCTTAATTCTCTTCCCTGTGGTTTGACATTTGAACTTTTGAGATTTTATTACTTGTGACAGCCTACACTTGGGTTACAATTGCTAAAGTACAGCAAGCGTTTTATTGTCTAGGAAGTAAAATTAAAGTACAAATTCATTTTTTATAACAAGTTTTTTACGTCGTTGTCTGGGAAGTAAAATTAGAGTACAAATTCATTTTTTTTGTTTCTCTTTATTTTGCTTTATTTTTATTATTGTAAAATGGAAATTTAAACCTCCTACTTCTCCTATTAATCATATTAATTTCCCTTTTTATTGTTTTGCATATGTATTAAAGCTTAGTCACACACATTAAGTGATAGACTGGTAAGAAAATTTTTATCTTCTTTAAATATGACAGAACACATTAATGACTAAGAGGATAACCATCATTTATATAGTGATCAAGCCCAACCTAGGACCCTTAGAGAGTACATGAACCCCATAAGAAATAGTGCACTATCATGTCTAGTCTTTTCTCCCACTACATTTCACTTCAACTTTAAGCCAAGTATGTAGTGGAATAAGGTCCCAAGGCCCTAAATTTACTATCATTGGTAGGCTCTTAGAGAACTATGATCCTACTTAGGTTATAATAGACTAGTTATTACTTGTGAAGTATCTTAAATCATTAGGTGCAACTAGTTACTTAGCCTACCTTGCATAGAAAATATGCATGCATCATCCTTGATGTGCAATAACAATTAATTAAAACAACATTGAAAATAGTGTCATGGTAATTAACATAAATACAATTCAAAATGAGCCAAAACATAAAAACTTTAGTTGCTTTAACTTCGAGTAACAACTATGTGCATACATCTTAAACTTATATGCACCTAAATGTAACCCAATTTTATACACACCAATGAATACTAGTAAAGACAATCTCTTTGTATGAAAATAGCAAACATATAGAAGAAGTAATATATATCTAGTAAGATTCATCCTTAGTTATTCATCCAAGTAAGCTAGCTTTAAATAATGAGCCACACTTTTCTTGTACTCACTTAGCCTCAAACTGTAAGGCAAACACTTTAGTCTGTATTAGCTTATGCTACAAGTAACTTAGAAACTTAAAGTTTCTGACTTAGAGAGTACCTTCCAACCTATGAAACTTAGCCTTAACAATTGCCCCTTATCAACTGTTAAGCCCTTAACCCACTTAATACTTAAACAACATTTAAAGGGTGAGTACTCGAAAGTACTTAGTAAGAGATTTGACACCTGCAGAGCGAAACAAATGCAAGCACGCAAATCACAACCAGCATATATATTGAAGGTATTATAAAAAGTATGAAGGTGCACAAATATTGAACAACTTTTTTGCCCTTCAGTTATAAGGTAGTTTACTATTTTAATGAGACCTAAATATGTCATTATATATTTAATTAGAATTTTAATACCATTATAACATCCTAGAGAAAAAAATCATAAGGCCCAAGGATTTCTCTTCCACTTTCTTACCTCTCTTGATTTTGCTGACCTAGTTGGTTTTAATTTAGCCACTAATGGCTAAAGTATTCAAAACACCTCCCCTTTTTAATCCTTTAGCATTTGAAGCATCTTATTTTGATCTTGTGCACTTCCTAATGTGAGAGTGTTGGAAAGTTTGTCCCACTATCCAACAAGCCAATACATTCCCTGTAATACCCCCATGTCCCACATGGGTGAATTGTAGGAAGCCTTATGTAGATATATAGGCTCCAATTCCAGAACATAAGCACATAGCGCTTATCCTTTTCCAAAGGATAGCCCATGTGGTGTGGCAGGTGTTTCGTTGATCAGTTCTGGATTTGGGTCATTATAGATGGTATCAGAGCCAACCCGGGACCACGATGGTGTGGCAAAGTGGGTATGCACATGCATCGTCTATCAGGACTGATCTTGGATTCGAGAGGCTACTTGGCCAGGGGCTAAGTAGTCCGATTAGAGAGGTTACTTGGGACCAAGTAATCTGATTGACCCTAACGGGGATGTTGGGTACATAAGGGGGGAGTTTGTAACACCCCCATATTCCACATGGGTGAATTGTGGGAAGCCTTATGTAGATATATAGGCTCCAATTCCATAACATAAGCACCTAGCGCTTATCCTTTTCCAAAGGATAGCCCATATGGTGTGGGCAGGTTTTTCGTTGATCAGTTCTGGATTTGGGTCGTTACAGATAGTATCAGAGCCAGATTCGAGGAAGGTAGCGACCTCACTAAGTAAGTATGCTTCTTGTTTGTTTGCTAAGTTAGAGACCTTGGATAGGTTTCAAAAAGTTTCCATAATTGAGCATAATATATTAGCAAGGTTGCAAACAAAAGTTAACAACTTGGCTTCAATAAGGGGACTCATAAAATAATATACCAATTAATTTAACATCTAAAATGATATAGGAGTTACCTAGAGCCTCAAGTAGTGTTATAAGTTAAAAGTTACTTCCAAAGTTGTTTAACTACGCTGGACTAAACCTTTTCCTTTTTAGTCATGGACCCACATGAGTACCCTACTTTGGGTCTTGGGCGAGGCGCACAGGATGAGCCACAAGCTCATGGTCGAGGACGACCCCTACGAGGTCGAGGTCAGCATGCTCAAGTACCTAGACAAGACATGTTGAATCGTGGGCAACAAGCCCAAAATCTTGGTCAACGAGCCAATGATGATCCATTGCATCAGAGAGTTAATGCCTTAGGCCAGTACTTTCAGAATTTGAATGAGCGGGAGCAGCAGCCTCATGCCTCAGCCAGATGTTAGCATAAGGCTGACCTACTTAAGCAGTTTAAGAGGCTAACTAGTGAGTATACTAGTGGGGTTAACCCCACCAAAGCTGAGGAGTGGATTAGGGCTTTGGAGAGGACACTTACAGCTTTGAGAATTCCAGAAGAGGATAAGGTGGACTTAGCTACCTTTAGCATGGTTGAGGAGGCCCAGACATGGTAGGAGGCTACTCGACCAAAGGTTCCAAGGACTGAGGGTGGATATATCACTTGGGAGACTTTCGTGCAGACTTTTTATGGTCGATACTTCTCTGAGGCCGTGAGAGATAGAAAAGAGCAAGAGTTTCTCGCACTCGTACAGGGGAGCATGACAGTAGATCAGTACACAGCTAGATTTAATGCCTTGGCCCACTATGCCGAGCACATTGTGGCACATGAACCAAGGAAAATCAAGAGGTATGTTAATGGTTTGCGTGACGAGCTGGCAGATAGGCTGATTATGCAAGAGATTGATACCTTTGAGAAAGCAGTATCCTTAGCTCAATGGGCTGAGGCAAGGATGCGAGATAAGCAACTATCTAGACCTGTTGACACGAGTCGGAGTCGTATGCCATCACGACTTACACATGCAGGCAGTTTCCGTCATATACCACGACCGATGCTTGTTCAGGGGCGAGGACATTTTGGCAGAAGTCAGCCAGTCGATAGCAGAGCTACCCGACTACAGCTTAATGGGACAGGAGGACCTACAGTGCGACTAGGGTTTCAGGGCCAGGGAGGGCCTAGATTTCAGACTTGTCATTTTTTTCACCTAATTGGAGGGCGGTGTGTGACCTGTTTCTATTGCCTGGGGCATCTATCCAAGCAATGTCCTAAGAGGGACACTCCGCTAGTAGCACACGTTCCACCAGCAGCACCGGCAGGACCACCAACAAAGAAACCTTGTGTGGCAGGACGTGTTTACGCAATGATAGCCGAAAAGGCAGAGGATGCTCCAGGTGTGGTGCAAGGTACGCTGTTATTTATAGCTTTTAATTATAGCTTTTAAATTCAAGTTTATGGTGGTGGCATGCTTGGGTTAGTAATTGTTTGAATTGGTGATAGGTACTCTTTCTATTTCTGGCTTCCCTGCTAGAGTTCTTATAGACTCGGGGTCCACACATTCTTTCATATCTCCTAGACTAGTTGATCAGTTAGGCATGCTTGTTAAAGAACTTCCTTTCATACTAGTGGTTTCTACACCATCAGACACTAGTATGAGTTCTACTCGGGTACTTCAATCTTGCTCGATTTCTATCAGAGGACGCGATTTAGACACTAACCTCTTTGTGTTTGGGATATCTGAATTTGATTGTATTTTGGGCATGGATTGGCTACATCGTCACCATGCTAAAGTGGATTGCTATCAGAAGCTAGTTACCTTCTTCTTGCCTGATGGGTCAGAAGTGCAGTTTGTTGGGGATAAAAAGAGCTTCACTCCAATCTTAATTTCTAGTTTGCAAGCTAATAGATATCTCCGTCAATGTGGTGTTGGATATTTGGCTTATGTGCAGACAGAGTCAGAGAAGCCTGAATCAGTAGCTGGTATTCCCATTATGGAAGAATTTCCAGAAGTGTTTCCAGAGGAGTTACCTAGAATGCCACCTAGCTGGGATATCGACTTCGCCATTGATTTATTGCCAGGAACGGCTCCTATCTCTCAAGCACCTTATCGAATGGCTCCCTCAGAAATGGTGGAACTAAAAAGTCAATTACAGGAGCTTCTCGAAAAGGGGTTCATACGTCCAAGTACCTCACCTTGGGGTGCTCCTGTTTTATTCGTGAAGAAGAAAGGATGGCAGCTTGAGGATGTGCATCGATTATCGACAGCTGAATTTGGTGACGATAAAGAATAGGTACCCTTTACCTTGGATTGATGACCTGTTTGATCAGCTGAGGGGATCATCAGTGTTCTCCAAGATCGATTTGAGGTCTGGGTACTATCAACTGAAAATCAAAGAGGGAGATGTGTCAAAGACAGCATTCAGGACTCGTTATGGGCATTATGAGTTTTTAGTGATGCCCTTCGGGTTAACAAATGCACCCGCAGCTTTCATGGGCCTAATGAATAGGGTGTTCCAACCATACCTAGATCAGTTTGTCATCGTTTTCATAGATGATATTCTGATTTACTCACCAGATGCTGAAAGCCATAGAGAACATTTGAGGATTTCACTTCAGACGTTGAAGGAGCATAAGTTGTATGCAAAGCTGAGCAAGTGCGAGTTTTGGTTGGACAGTGTCACCTTTTTAGGCCATGTGGTAACTAAGGAAGGAATTTCAGTGGATCCTAGTAAGGTTGAAGCTGTGGTGAACTGGCAACAACCGAAGACCGTGTCTGAGATTCGGAGTTTCTTGGGCTTGGCTGGGTATTATAGACGTTTTGTAGAAGGTTATTCGAAGCTGGCACGCCCTTTGACCCAACTGACTAAGAAGGATCAACCATTCCAATGGACCGAGCAGTGCGAAAATAATTTTCAGGAGTTGAAGAAGCGGTTAGTCTCTACACCTGTTCTTACTCTTCCTGATGGGCGGAGTCGTTTTGCAGTTTATACAGATGCATCACATCAGGGGCTTGGCTGTGTATTGATGCAGGCGGGAAAGGTGATCGCTTATGGGTCTAGGCAGTTGAAGCCTCATGAGCTTAATTACCCAACTCATGATCTGGAGTTGGCAGCTGTCATACATGCGTTAAAGCTTTGGCGACATTATTTGTATGGAGAAGAGTTTGAGGTCTTCACTGATCATAAAAGCCTACAGTATCTATTGTCACAGAGGGAACTCAATAATTGACAGCGTCGTTGGGTTGAATATCTCTCCGATTATAATTGCACTATTCAGTATCACCCAGGTAAAGCTAACCTAGTGGCTGATGCTTTGAGTAGAAAAACGGGTGCTAAACTGAATGCTATGGTGGTTTCTGAGTGGAAACTACTAGAGGAGTTTAGTCATATGAGCTTAGGTGTTCAAGTGAAGGGACCCCAGGTTCTCATGGCCAGTTTGCATATGGAGCCTACACTTGTGGCAAGGGTCAAGGAGGCGCAAAAGGAGGATCCACAATGCCGAGAATGGTCAGTTCTAGGGCAAAAAGGATTCAGTGTGGATGTGGATGGTACCCTAAAATTTCAAAATAGAATTGTTGTTCCCCAAGGTAGTGAGGTGAAGTATGATGTTTTATCGGCGGCACATGCATCTCGGTTGACCATCCACCCGGGGGGCACCAAGATGTACCATGATTTGAAGAAAAGCTTTTGGTGGAGTGGCATGAAGAAGGATATTGCAGAGTTTGTATCTAGATGTCTGACTTGTCAGAAGGTCAAAGTAGAACACCAGAGACCTGGAGGACTGCTACAGCCATTAGAGATTCCTCAATGGAAGTGGGATGACATTGCAATGGATTTCATAGTCGGGCTACCTGCCACTCGTCATCGACATGATGCAATATGGGTTATAGTTGATCGGTTAACCAAGTCAGCCCACTTTTTGGCAATCCAAAAGACTTGGCCTGTAGCTAGATTAGCTGAATTATACATATCTGAGATAGTTCGTCTTCATGGAGTACCGAGGAGCATTGTTTCTGATAGGGATCCACGATTCACATCACAGTTTTGGCAGGCTTTACAAGAACAGTTGGGCACTGTGACATTAATGAGCACCGCTTATCATCCACAGACAGATGGGCAGTCGGAGAGGACTATACAAACTATTGAGGATATGCTTAGAGCTTGTGCACTGGATTACAAGAACTCCTGGGATAATGACCTGCCACTAGTGGAGTTTGCTTATAATAATAGCTATCACTCCAGCATTCAGATGGCCCCATATGAGGCTTTGTATGGACGTAGTTGTCGTACTCCAGTGTGTTGGGAAGAAGTGGGCGACAGGCCTTTATTAGGACCAGATTTGGTACAACAAACTTCAGATAAGGTCAAAATAATCAAACAACGATTGGTAGCGGCTCAAGATAGGCAGCGGAGTTATGCAAACCAGAGGCGTCGTCCCTTGGAGTTTTCTGTTGGTGATCATGTGTTCCTAAAGGTGTCACCGACCAAGGGAGTTCAACGCTTTGGAGTGAGAGGAAAGTTAGCCCCGCGCTTTGTTGGACCTTTTGAAGTTTTAGAACGGGTTGGAGAGGTGGCTTATAGAGTAGCTTTACCACCTAACTTGGCTAGAATTCATAACGTGTTCCACGTGAGTAATATTCGAAAGTATCAGCCAGATCCAGCACATGTTATTCCGTGGGAGCCGTTGCAGTTACGCGAGGATTTGACTTACGTCGAGGAGCCTTTGGCCATTGTGGATCGTAGAGAAAAGGTTCTGCGCAACAAAGTCATTCAACTGGTAAAGGTCATTTGGAATAATCATGGAGAGCAAGAAGCAACCTGGGAAGTTGAGGATGAGCTTCGAAAGAAGTATCCACAGCTTTAAGGTACTTCTCAACACCCTCTTTCAAATTTGGGGACAAATTTCTTTTAAGGGGAGGAGGCTGTAATAACCCTAGAAATTAAGGAAAATAAAATTACTAAATTACCCTAAATAAAAAAAATTAAAAATAAAATAAGTAAATAAAATAAATAAATAAAAATTAATTAATTAACATTTTGTCCTTAAGGGTATTTTTGTAATTTTACCTACCAATTTAGAAAATCAATATAAAATTTAGAATCTTGATCCTTAGATAATTCCTTTAGTAGTTATTAAGTCAAATTCCAAACCAGAAGGTCAAAGTCATTTTCTTTAGGCTAGGGGCATTTTTGTCATTTCTAACTAAGCATCGGACGGAAAATCTGGGAGCACCATTGGATTCTTCTCGCAAAAATGAGTCAAGAGAAATTTACCTCACTCAATTATGAATTCATTTGCTTAAGTTTCCCAAAATTTAGTCAACACGCGTGTAGAGTTTAAACCGGATTCGTGTTACCACAACATAGGATAATTTTTTTTCTCTTTCTTCCTCCAACCCTAATTTCTTTCTTATAAAACTATCCAGCCACAACACCTCCTGGAGTTAAAAAAAAAAAAAAACTAATTATCTCCTTGTCTCCATTTTTTCCTTAATTAAACCCCACGCACAGTAATACGTTCTATAACTCCTTTTCCTTCCATTTTTTTTATTCCTTGTTTCTATGCGATCAAGAGTCCGAATTGGGTTAGAAATTAGACCTATCTTTTCTTCTCACAATCACTTGCCGCTTCTTATTCTCTCATCCTTCAACAACTCACCACCATAAAAAAGAAAAAAATAGATTTTGGGAAAAAGGCAGGCCACCATCCTTTGGTCCTCTTCACGCCAGTTATTGTCTCGCTTATTCCTCCATCAAAACGGTGTAAGTACAGCCCTTTATGCTACAATTAATTTTTTATTCTAGATTATTAGAACAATAATTTTTGCCTAATCTTGCCTAGCTTCATTAAATTGGAGGAAAACCCCATCCGGACACCAAAATCTGATCCCACATGTACCGACGATTCCAAATTTGTTTGTGTAAGTCTAAATCCTTCTATATCTCTCTTTTAATTTTTTTTTCCTTTTCTTCCAGCACCTAAAGCCTTATATTTTTGCTGTAAATTTGTGGTAGATCATTGTTAATCCAAGTTTTGGGTTCTTGTACTCATTTCCGGTGCAATCAGGTTTATACTTGCTCCTAAACCCCGGTAAGCCACCGTAATTTTTTTTAAAATTATTTTGGCTACCAATTTTAAATCTTGCAACCCTAATAATTCTCTTTTCCTTGCTGTCCATGTTGTTACAAAAGGCTAGAAATTTCTTACTTAAGGATTTAGTACTTCTTAGACTCCCGGAGCGCTAGAGATCCCAAAAACACATCGGTAACGGAAATAAAAATTTTTTCCTTCTAAGATCAGTTTTTACATCCATTAAATGAGCATATAACTTAGTGTGTGGCCACTGTAATTTTTAGGATCAATATCAAGAAGTCTCCCGACACGATCCTGAATAGGCACGAGGCCACCAGAGACACCCCGAGACCCTTTTTGCTCACTAGGTAAAATTTCGGTCTAGATGTTGAGAACATGAACCTTCCAAGTACCATTTAGGAAAATTTCTAAATTTTAGCATATTTTCTAATTTTTTTTCCTTAATAACATTTTGTAGGACCGTCCTAGGAAATCGTCCATTTCACCATATTATTCTGAACTAGGTAAAGGGGAAGAGCGGGTTAGTTCTCGTGGGCCCTCTTAGGCCCAAAATAAGCATCAACCTGAATAATAAATTTTAAGTAAACAATTGGGCTAAACAAAATCTTTAAATGCGTGGGCAACATGGGTAGGGTAATTAATTAGTTTTTTTAGAATTTTATTTTATTTTATTTTATTTTAGTTCTCTTCCATTGAGATGTAATTTTGGTTGGTTGGTTGCATGGTTGTAATGATGTGATGTATGATGTATGTTTGGCGCTAGTATCATACTAGGACCGCTTGTAACAAGAATTAAATTAGAAATATGTTAGGACCGCCTAAATAAACACCGTTAGTACCATGTTTAGGGCCGGCGAGACAAACACCGCTAGTACCATGTTTAGGGCCGACAAGCTCACTAGCAACATGATGAGATTGGAAGCAACCGTTAGTGGCATGTTAGGGCCGTAATAAATTATTATAAGCCGATAGATAAAGGATTAGGAGCGTAAATGCTAAATGACCAATTTAGAAAGAATTCACGAGAAATGAGATGAACATTTATCACAAATACACTTAAAAGATATCATTGATTGTCATGACATTATGTAACACTAAACTAAGATAACACGATAAAAGAAATATGATGCACTAGAATCATGGCATTCTACTAAAAAGAGCTAAAATAAAATGAGCTACGGTCATGCATCAATTGGTTGTTGCATATGATTGATGTTTGTCATACACAAGATTGCATTAAGTAAAAGATTTGAAGAGTAAGATAAAATACGAGGCATGCAAGGTTGGTGACGAACCATATCTACATGACCTAACAAGCCGTAAATTTAGACGAGAGATTCGGAACGGACGATTCGAACCCGAGAGGCATGTTAGGGTGGCGGCGGACCGTCCCTAGTCATGACCCGATATTGACACAGAGTATGGAGATATGATTTGTGCGCTGTCAGACCATAGCTGGCGAGGGACCATGCTTATGGCTGGTATCACGAGAGGCTCTACCTCGGCGTAGGTATCCCGAGAGGCTCTGGCTTGGTGGCATCCCTAGTGGCACTGCCTAAGAGTTATCCCAAGAGTGGGTGATGTACACACTCACCACCCTAGGTTCGTCCGACGGCATTTAAGTATTGGATTAATTGATCGATCAATAAGATATTATTTAATCGGTAAAAGGAATTATGCATATGCATGGTAGTTCAAGCATGCTAGTAGGACTTTGATATTGTTGTTATGATGTTGTATGGAATTGTTCTTTAATTAAATTGCTACAACTTAAAGTTTATTATTCATTGTTGTTTGTTTCGGGAATATTAGGACCCACGTGATGGGCCTGATACTTTCCTCTTATTGAGCAAGTTGTGCTCACCCTTCCTTCTAACATGTTTTTCTTAGTGAGTACTATGAGGAGACAAAGTACACTGAACCATATAATGAGGTTCAAGATATGGGGCAGATTGAGTGAGGGTACGCTGTAGCCCCTCGAAAGTATAACTGGCTGGGACTGGGTTTCAACTTTATGTTATTTGATTTCTAAAGAAATATATGGTTTGTTTAAATTGACACATAATGCGCATATTAGTTTTCCTGGGATTGTCACTTAACTACTCTGATTTCATTTAATACTCTCATTGTTTGGAAAATAATTTAAATAAAATGTTTTACCTCATATTTCTTAAATTATTTTTAATTAAATGGTTTATAATTCTGGGAATTTAGGATATCTTTTAAAATTGAGGTTCATAAAATTGGGAGCGTAACATTCCCCATTGGAAAATCCTTGCATGGTAGCGTATTAACTTAATTTTGGAATAATATGATTTGTGCTCTAAATGGAAAAAAAAATAAAGAAAAAAACCCATAAATTTTTTTATCTGTTATGGAAAAAAAATTATGAATTGTCACTAAAGTTAAAATTTGCAACAAACATGCCTCTATGTTTACAGTAACGTAAAAAATGTCATCAAACATAAGATTTTTATCAATTTATTTATTTTTTAACTTATCAAAACAAATGTTTTTATTAGAACTTAAAAGTGCAACTTAATACCACAAATAAAAGATACATAAATTGACTTGACTGTTTTACTCTTACATTGTAAGTATTAAGTATTGAGTTAATTTAATAGTAAAAATATTAAGATGGAAACATAAATAATGTTGCAATTTCTTTTTACATTTTTCAATGTTTTAAAATATTAAGAAATTAGAAGAATTATTTTTTCCACATGGCCATCCTTTTTAGTATTGTAATGCGAATTTTTATTCTTAACAACTAAATCTTTTTCTATAGTAAATAATAAAGTTTTTACAGTCATTGGATTATTACACCTGAATAATATGGATTTCAAATAAAATTGGTTCCGATCAAAATAATGGAAAAATAAAAATAAGTTATTTTAGATTAAGTTGATTTGAGTTAAAATGAATTGGGCCTAAGCTTTTAATAAATGTTTTAAGGTTCTCTTCAAAATAGAAAAAAAAAAATATAAGCTAAGTCCATAGGTGAGACATTTAATATGAAACTCAAGCAAAAATAAATTTCTTAAAATAAGTATGACACAAATATAAGCCATGATATCAAAATATAGTCTTGGTAAGTCAACATTGAGTTTTCCAAAGGCATATAACTATAACTAACTGTACATTGCTAACAAGTTTAACCTAACTCTTAACTTCTAATGAAAATACACTAATTTATATGATGGTTAAATATGCCTAAAAATATGGTTATCAATTTATTTAATTTTTGAATTTTAAATATTTTAATCAGAACTTAAAAGCACAACTTCATATCTATGTATATCTATATTTATATCTATATATAACAAAAAGTGTAAAGATATAAAGTGACTAAACCTTAAATTATAATTATTAGTTTTCCTTTTAAATAGTAGGAATTTTTTTCTAATTTATGGATTCTATTTTATGTAGCTGACTAATTATATTATAATAATAATGGATAAGACTAGGTTTTCAAACCTGAGTGATGTGAGGTTTTGTTCAAAATAGAAAAAAAAAAGGCATTTTCTAAGCCCATAGGTGAGACATTCGCTATGAAACTTAAGCAAAAATAAATTTTTTATAATAAGAATGAAACAAATATAAGCCGTGATGTCAAAGTGTAGACATTGAGTTTTCCCAAAGACATGTAACTATAATTAATTGTCCATTGCTATTGCTAAAAAGCTTAACTCCATTCTTTAATTTTAATAAAAAAATATATTCATTTATATGATAGTTAAACATGCCTAAAAATATGGTTATCAATTTATTTCCTTTTTTAACTTTAAATATTTTTACCAGAAATTAAAAGCACAACTACATATCTATATATAATAAAAGTGTAAAGATATAAAGTGACTAAACCTTAAATCATAATTTATTAGTTTTTCTTTTAGGTACTAGGATTCTTTTTCTATTTTAAGGATTCTAATTTTTTATGGTTTACTAATTATATTATAGGAACAATGGATAAGACTGGGTTTTCAAACCTGAGTGATGTGAGTATAATTTATAAATCAACCCAAAAGATAAAATAAAATGAAGGGGAAGTGTAAGTTTAAAACCTCGGGGCAAATGCATTTTTTTATTAAGAATCAAGAGTATGGTAATTAAGCATTTAGTAATGCACAGTTACTTATAATTATATATCTTCGAAAAAACTTAATCTTTACTTGCCAAGTCTATACTTTGACATCACAGCTCATATTTGTCATCATACTTATTAAAAGAAATCTATTTTTTCTTAAGTTTCTTATTGAATATCCCACATGTGGACTTAGCATATTCTTTTTTTTTCTATTTTAACAGAACCTCAAAACATTTATTAAAAACTTAGCTTACATATCTTTAAAAAGTTAAAATTATGCTAATACATTAATGGTAAATGCATTTAATTTTTTAGCCAACTAATATAAAATCTTTGTTTAATCATTAGCTTTTTTAATCTAAAATATAAAAATTGTTAAATAGAATATAAGGTTTGAAATTGTTAAATAAAACCACCTACAATATTAAATTTGTCACATATAGCATTCAAAATTTTTAGAAGTTTTAAATAAATTAATAAGTTTAGAACTGTGGTAAAGATTTTGATAGTGTGGAGGCTTAAGTATAATAAAGGAAAAAGTTGCGGGTTCTATAGGATGAAAAGTTATAGTTAAGTTACATATTTTACAAAATTAAACTCCTTCAATATTCAAGACTTATGCGGGCTAAATTATGCAATCTATTGATAACATTTTCATTGTCATTTTGTTTTTATCTCAATCTTTTGACTGTACTCTCTATTCATTTTAAAATTATTAAAAATATGTTGATTTGATTCCTACTTAAAGTAATTCCTTAACAAAAAAATAAACTATGACATTAGTGTATACATGGCGAACAATTACTATTTGAAGAAAAAAAAAATGATAACATAAATTTTTCTTAACTATAGAAGACTATTACCCGAAACATGCAAACTAACTCCGACTCTTATGAACATGCAAATATTCTCTCTTATAATTGCTTCTTGAAAGTCTTTAATTCTGTATTCTCTCTCCCCGTGAGAGTCTCCCTCTCTGAATGAGAGCTCCTCTGAAATTAACTTCAGATCTGTTCGCTTGATATAGAAAACGGATTCTTTGGTACATTGGTAAATCGGGGTCGCAACAAAGTACTCTATCTGATTGTGCATAAGAGAAAGCAGTAGGGAAGGTTCTTGAGTCGGCATTGTTCGAGCGATCCTGGTAAAGAAGGCTTGCGGGCGACCTGAAGGTGGATTCGAAATCTGGAGAGAAGCGGATTCCATATCGGAATCTCTGAGTGTGGAAAAGGTTTGTATGGTTAAAGTGGTTTGTCTGTAGTTGCTCTCTCCTCTGGATTAGGGATATACTTGATTTGAGTCTGGATTTCATTACTGATTCTTTACTGATTCTGGATTTCATTACTGATTCTTGTGCTTGTTACGGATTATAGGTTTCCTTACCGAATCTATTGGTTGACTCTGTTGTTTTTAGTGATTCATTACCGACTCTTGAGTGATTCTTTTGCTTGATTCTATTGATTCAACACTAATTTTTGAATACATTACTGATTCTTGATTGCATTACGGTTGATTGATGTCATTACCGATTCTTGATCCTTGATTTTGAGCATATTTCTGATTTATTACTGATTTTTTATTCTTGAATATATTACGAGCCTGTGATTCTTGATTCTTGTATTTGTGATAAGGTTGATTCAGCGATTCAGTTCTTGCTATGAGTCATCTAATATTACTTGATAGGTGTTCTATTTACAATACTATTAAGAATGGATGAGGTATCTGTGGGCTACTCTTTCTCCAACGTTGGTTCAGAGTTTCTGGAGGAACTGGTTCTTGAGCTACAGCCTGAGGTGGAAATTGGCGAGCAGATAAAATCTCTGGTGGGTAGGATCATAGCTGATAAGAGATTAAACCAGAAAGGTATTGCGAATATCCTATTGAAGATTTGGAAGAGCTACGGGGTTCAAGCGGTTAATTTTTTGGATGATAAAACAGTGCATTGTGTGTTTAAGGAGTGTGAAGAGGTTGAACGAGTGCTATCTGATGGCCCATGGAACATCATGGGATGTATATTTGCTCTCAAAAAATGGTTACCGAATCAAGCTTTACAGGATTTGAAGTTCACAGAGGTTCCTTTTTGGGTGTAGATACATGGATTGGCACTCAACTTAATGACTAAGACAAATGGTGCTATTATAAGAAAGCAATTTGGAGATGTTTTGGAGGTTGAGGACCCTAGAAGTTTAGGGGAACTGTGTAGGGGTTACCTTAGAATCAAGATTAAACTGAATGTTATGATCCCTATCAAGGCGGGTTTTTGGCAACCTAAACCTCAGGGATGTAAGAAATGGATTGCAGCAAAATATGAAAGGCTGGGGGATCTTTGTTATGCATGTGGAAGACTTGGCCACTCTGATATTAGCTGCAAGTTCACTACACAGCCAGTTCTGTTGAGCACTGGACAATAGATGTATGGACCTTGGTTAAGAGTTCCTGTGCCAAGAGTCATTGAGGACATGACCAAACCACTACCAGCAAGACAAGATCAGCTATTACCCGGAACATTAGTAGGGCACAAAAGGCAGAATAAGTTCTCCAATGAATTATCTGATGTTGATAACACATGGGAGGAACAATTTGATCAATTGATATCAGGGCAAAACCTTGTATCACCATCTAGTTCTCCTGACTGCCAAACTGACCAGCCGGGCCAAAAAGTGATACCAGCATTGGTACATGCCAAGACTAATAATTCAGTAACAAGTCTGGCTGATCAAGTACAACACACTAACTTGTCTATCACCCCAATTGATTCTGAGAATACTGCAGCAGAGGAGGATGAGTCATATGAAGATGTGGCACAGAGAGGGGGCAGAAAGAGTGGGAGACCTCCCAAAAGGAAAAATACTGAATAGGAGAATAATGGAAAAAGAGCCGGAGAGGAAGTTACAGCTGAGGATGGGTCTGGTGGCTGCCCTACAGCCACCCAGGCATCATGATTCTAATAAGCTGGAACTGCCAGGGTATGGGGCCAACCCTGACAGTTCAGTACCTCAAATGGCTCCAAAAGAGGTATAATCCTCAATTATGTTTCTTAATGGAAACAAGAAATAAAATGGACAAGTTGGAAAAAAATAGGAAGAAATTTCGATTCAAGAATGCTTGTTATGTAAATCCTGTTGGTTTATCTGGGGGGCTTGCGTTGTGGTGGACAGATGATGTGCAAGTATGTGTTGATCTAAAATCACAGAATTTCATTGATACAAAAGTAACTGATAGCATGGGGAACATCAGCCGTATTACATGGATTTATGCAGATCCAAAATTCAGTAATAGGAAAAAGAATTGGGCAAATTTGGAGCAACTTGCATTGCAAATATCCTTACCTTGGCTATGTATTGGGGATTGGAATGACATAGCTGCCCAGCATGAGAAAGAAGGAGGCAGACTGAAAGCCCAAGACCAAATTATGGAGTTTTAGGAAATAATGCTAAAAACAAGACTTCAGGATGCTGGTTTTCAGGGACAAAAATTTACCTGGTCAAATGGCAGAAAAGATGGTCTAGTAAAAGAGAGAATTGATAGAGCTTTGGTAAGTAGCTCGTGGAGGCTTTTATACCCTGACACTCAGGTGCACCACTGTCCTCAAATTGGCTCAGATCACTGCCCTATAATTCTGACCTCTGAGGCTCAAAGTGTTCCTAAAAAGAAAAAATTTAAATTTGAGAATATGTGGACTAGAGAACCAGACTGTAAAGAGGTCATTAAGCAATCTTGGGATATGTATACAGGGAATGATACGTATGGACTTCAGAAAAAACTTAATGGGTGTGGCAGAGCTTTGACTAAGTGGTGCAGGGCCTATTACCCTAATAACAAAAGGGCAATTGAGATACTGACTGTGAAGCTGGGGGAGCTGCAAGATAGGTCAAATACATCAGTATCAGGGAATGAGAGACCTATTATTAAACAAATAGAGGAGCATTGGACTAGGGAAGAGATGTACTGGCAGAAACGCAGTAGAGTAGACTGGCTAAGATTGGGGGATAGGAACACTAATTTCTTCCATAATGTCACAATTCAGCGAAGGGCTTCAAACAAAATTCTACGGATCCAGAATGAAAATGGTGTGTGGATTGATAAGGAGGCAAATATATCAAACACATTTAAGCATTACTATGAGAAGCTCTTCACCTCTGAAGGACCTATAGGAATAAATGAGGTGCTGGAACATATAAAACCTGTGATTCAGCAAGATCTAAAGGAGCACCTGCAGAAGGACATGACAGCTGAAGAAATGAAAGCTGCTGCTTTTCAAATGGCTCCTTTAAAAGCCCCTGGGCCAGATGGATTTCCAGGTATATTCTTCCAAAAATATTGGGATGATGTTGGAGGGAGTGTCACCAAGGCAGTGCAAGCATTCTTTAATCAAGGTATTCTAAACCCTAGTCTAAATAAAACTGCTATTGTGCTTATACCAAAAATTCCCCATCCTGAAAAAGTCACTCAGTTTAGGCCAATTAGTTTGTGTAACTACTGCTATAAAATTATATTTAGGGTTCTAGTTAATAGGCTCAAATCTCATATGAACCAGATAATTCTCCTCTGCAAAATGCTTTTGTTAAGGGTAGACAAATACAGGATAACATTCTAGTAGCTCATGAAATCTTCCATATGCTAAAAGCTAAAAAGAAAGGCTTAGACTGGAATATGGCTATTAAAATTGATATGCAAAAAGCGTATGATCGTGTGGAGTGGTCTTTTTTAGAAGGCATCATGAGAAGAATGAGATTCCCCTCTAGGTGGATTAGTTGGGTTATGACTATTGTTACCACAGTGTCCTATACTCTGTTAGTTAATGGAAAAGAGATTGAAACTTTTAAGCCTACTAGGGGGTTAAGACAGGGTAACCCTTTGTCACCTTATTTGTTTATCATGGTTACTGAGGCTTTATCACAATTGATGAAAAGGGCAGCAGATCAAAATTTTATAGAAGGCATTAAACTGAATAAGGAGTGCCCCACACTAACGCATTTGTTGTTTGCAGATGATTCCTTATTCTTTGTTAAGGCTAGTGTCAGAAATGGCCACAACTTACAGCAGGTTCTGTTAAAGTATTGCCAGGCTTCTGGCCAGTGTATAAACTTTGAAAAATCTGCTATTTTCTTTAGTCCTAATACTCCTAAAAATCTGCAGGAAAGAATTAGTCTTTTCTTGAAAATTCCCAAGGCAGAAAATCCAGGGAAATATCTTGGCCTACCTACCCTGTGGGGACGGTCAAAGACAGAGGCATTGGCCTTCCTTAGGGACAAAATCATCAAAAAAATACAAGGGTGGAAAGAGGCTCTACTGTCATACTCAGGTAAGGAAATCATGCTTAAATCTGTCATTTCAGCCATACCAACATATGCCATGGCCTGTTTTAAATTTCCCAAAAAATGGTGTTATAATATTCACTCCTTAATGGCTAAATTCTGGTGGGATGGGAAGAATTCAGATTCGAGTATCCACTGGAAAAGTTGGGACTGTTTATCCTCAACAAAAGAAAAAGGAGGGATGGGGTTTAAGGACTTAGAAGCTATGAACATTGGCTTGCTTGCGAAACTTGCCTGGAGGATAGAGTCTCAGCCCCAATTGATTTTGGCCCAAACATTAAAAGGAATATACTTCCCAAATGGCAATTTTTGGAATGCAAATAAGGGACCAAAACCGTCATGGGGTTGGGCTAGTGTTTTAGCTGGTAGAGATTTCCTAAAAAATCATGTTTGCTGGCAAGTGCAAAATGGACAGTCTATTTCAGTTTGGAATGATGCTTGGATTCCAAACCTTGAAGATTTTAAGCTGCAAAAGAACATGAATATTCCAGCAACTGTAAGAAATGTGATTGTAGATAACCTCATTAATTCTAGCACTCATACTTGGGATTTAAGTCAAATAGCTCCTTACATTTCAACAGAGGAAAAACAGGCCATATTACAGATACCCATTAGTCATAACCCAGGGGAAGATAAGGTAATTTGGCCATATGACAGGACTGGTAGAGTCACAGTAAAGTTGGCCTACAGGGTACAGAAAATATATCATTCTGTTAATCTTTGTGCTTCAACTTCTCATCAAATAAACTCTAGTGTATGGAAATAATCTGAAAAATTAAATGTGCTCCTAAGATTCAGAACTTTATGTGGAGGCTCTGCCATAATGGAGTTGCTGTTCGGCTAAACTTGGCCAAAAGAGGTATTTCGATAAATCCTAAATGTCCTTTTTGTATGCATGATGAAACTGTAGAGCATATGGCGCTGCAATGTGAATGGACACATCACATCTGGTTTGTATGTTTGGATTATAAACCCAACAATGCTGAAATTCAAACTTTTGATCAATGGTTTCTGGAGTTCTGTTGTGCTATACACCATACAGGGGAAAATAAGGAGCTTATTATCTCTACTATTGCTTATACTTGCTGGTATATTTGGCTGGCAAGAAATGAGGCCATTTTCCAAAAGAAAAATGTTAACCCTGCCTCTGTCATTTACAGGATACAAAGTGCTGTTGCTAAGTTTCAACAAACACAGCAGAATGTGGGTGATACAAATCCTCCTTTACGTAGGGATACTCTTTCAGATAGGTGGTGCAAACCAACCAGAGGCGTTATTAAGCTCAATGTAGCTGTAGTCCGCAAAGCTAGCTCGCTGGGAATGGCGTATCTGGCCCGTGACTGGCTGGGGAATGTGCTGTACAATCAGGCAGGGGTAGCTGACAGCATATACAAACTAGCAGCCTTTGCGGAAACAATTAGGAAAGGGCTTCTGGATTTGCTTCGACTAGGCTACAATGCTGTAGATATTGAAGTTACTGATCAGGAAATTGTCGGAAGCTTAAGGGATCAAGAAGATTGGAGAATTGGCCCATTAATTTCTGACATTAGAATGTTGCAAAATTCTTTTTCTGATTGTACTGCCCAAAAAGTGTCCAAAACAGCCAATAAAAGTGCTTTGTGCATAGCTAAATGGGCGAGTGTCCGGAAGAGAAAGAATTGGACAATGTGTCCCTCTTCGGTCTATGCCCTTCAACAGGCGGCTGATGTAAATTTTAAACCTCCTTGAGGTCCTTATTAATACATACTTGTTCTTTTGCTAAAAAAAAAGAAGACTATTACCCAATTCAAAATTTATTGGAAATGAATTACAATAAAATTTAAAATAATTTAAAAAAACCTGATATTACATAGTTACTTAGAGCTAATAAATTTCATTTAGTTGAGGACTAATGTAAAAATATTTAAAACATTTAGGGCTAAAAGAAAATATTTAAAGGGTTAAGGATGATAAGAAAGCATGAGTTAAAGGTTAGGTACTATTCACAAATTTTGAGTATATCAACTATTAACAAAGTTCTAATTTTCTTTTTTAACTTAATAAAATATATTCCTTCTGTCCTACCAATTTTACACCATTTTTCTTTTGAGTCATTTCAAATCTTTACAACATTTCAATATTTAGTAACTTACTTTGCCATAATATCTTTCAAATTATTATTTTAATATTCACTTTTTTCAACTTTCTTGATTTATGCATAAAAAGTTAAGAGTAAAAGTAAAAAAAAAATACAAACTTATTTTTCACTTTTTTTTATCTCTATGCTAAACCAAATAAAGCAATATTGGTAGACAAAATAAGTATATATTACTCCAACAAATTTATTGATTTTTTTTTAAATTTAGTATTTAATATTTTATTTAATTAATTAAAATTATAATATATTTGCAATATTTCAAATGTCCAAATAAATCTATGGCAATTATATGCAATTTATATATAAAAATTTCGAAGCTATACAAAATGCACTTTATATATAAAAACAATTAACGTATACAAATATTAAATGAATTTTTTACCCGTATATTATAATTTATTTTATTATTTTAATGAAACCCAATTTTTTCATTATATATTTAATTGGAGTTATGTATTCGCAGTAAAACACTTAAACAGACCCTTAATTGCCGCTACATTTAATTTTTTTGCTACAAACTTGATTGTAATGACTCAAGTCCAGAACCAGTCAATGGAACACCTGCCCACACCACATAGGCTATCATTTATGAAAAGGATAAGCACTAGATGCTTATGTTCTGGAATTGGAGTCTATACATCCACATAAGGCTTCCCACAATTCAACCATGTAGGATATGTAACTCCCCCCCTTATGTACCTAACGTCCTCATTGGGGTTAGTTGGATTTCTTGGTCCAATTGGAGCCTGTACATCCACATAGGGCTTCTCACAATTCCCCCATGTGGGATATATAACTCCCCCCCTTATATACCCAACGTCCTCGTTGGGGTTAATCGGATTACTTAATTCCCTAGACCAACTAACCTCTCTAATCAGACTACTTAGCCCCTGACCAAGTAGCCTATCAAATTTAGGATTAGTCCCGATAGACGATGCATGTGCACACCCATCATGCCACACCATCATGGTCCTAAATCAGCTCTGATACCATCTGTAACAACCCATGTTTAGAACCAATCAACGGAACACCTGCCCAAACCACATGGGCCATCCTTTATGAAAAGGATAAGTGCTAGGTGCTTATGTTCTGAAATTGGAGCCTATACATCCACATAAGGCTTCCTACAATTCACCCATGTGTGATATGAGAGTGTTACATTGATACTAACTTTTTTTCTTTTATTGGTGTAATAACCCTAGAAATTTAGAAAAAAAAATACCAAATTACTCTAAAT